>CM032165.1:12383472-12451366 GCA_018901935.1 Pugionium cornutum | reverse complement strand
AAACCAATCACAAGAGGAGACATGCCAGGTGGATGGAGTTCATAGAAACCTTCCAGTACATCATCAAGTACAAGAAGAGCAAAGATAATGTGGTAGCCGATGCACTATCAAGGAGGTTTGCCTTGATATCAACAATGGAGGCAAAGGTCCTAGGATTCGAGCACATCAAGGATCTATACAAGGATGATCCTGACCTTGCTGAGAGCTACAAGGAGTGTAGCACAGGGAGTCATGGCAAATCCTACATCCATGAGGATTCTTGTTCCGAGAAAGAAGGCTGTGCATACCACAAGGATCACTAAGGAAGCTTATCATCCGAGAAGCTCATGGAGGAGGACTCATGGGCCACTTTGGTGTCGACAAGACTCTAGCAGTGGTCAAGGAGCACTTCTACTGGCCACACATCAAGAGGACAGTAGAAGCACATTGTGCAAAATGCATCACTTGCAAGAAGGCAAAGTCCCGAGTGCAACCTCACGGGTTGTATCTCCCACTGCCCATACCTACACATCCATGGGTGGACATCTCAATGGACTTTGTTCTAGGTCTGCCCAAGATCAACCACAAAGATGCAATCTTTGTAGTGGTGGACAGATTCTCCAAGATGGCACACTTCATTCCATGTGCCAATGTCAATGATGCCACATAAACAGCTGAGCTGTTCTTCAGGGAGATAGTACGGCTTCATGGAGTGCCAAGGACCATCGTATCAGACAGGGACACCAAGTTCCTCAGCCATTTCTGGAGGACCCTTTGGAAAAAGCTAGGCACGAAGCTACTCTTCTCTACCACCTGCCATCCTCAAACCGATGGCCAAACTGAAGTTGTCAACAGGACACTATCAACTCTTCTCAGAACTACACTAGGGAATAACCTAAAGACTTGGGTGGAGTGCCTTTCATTGAGTTCGCCTACAACCGAGCCTGCACTCAGCAACCAAGAAGACCCCATTTGAAGTATACGGTTTCAACCCTCTCACCCCATTGGAGCAAACACCACTGCCACCAGCTGAGATGACCAACCTCAGCGGAGCATCCAAAGCAGAGTTCATAAGGAGGTTACACCAGAAGGTAGCAGAGAACTTGGAGAAGAGGACCGGACAGTACGTGACTCATGCCAACAAAGGAAGGAAGGAGGTGATCTTTCAACCAGGCGATTGGGTGTGGCTACACCTACGGCAGGAGAGGTTCCCAAACCTAAGGAGTTCAAAGCTAGCACCAAGAGGAGATGGACCATTCAGAGTGCTCGAGAGGATCAACAACAACGCCTACCGGATCGAGCTTCCAGGTGAGTTTAATGTGTCCAATACGTTTAATGTCACTGACTTGGCCCCTTTCCATGCAGATGATCCAGTTTGAGGACAAAACCTACTGAAGAGGGAGGGAATGATGAGGACATCAGGTCGTACATCCAGCCAGGAGACCAGACTGGCCGAGCAGGAAGCTTGCCCGAGACAGCAGGACCATCTGGCGCGCCTGCCGGACCAGACAGTACCGTTGGACCCTCGACCTATAGGACCAGACCGGTCAGCATTGCCGGCGGAGAGGCCCAACCTTCCGGCACACTTGGTGGGGACGTGGATGACACCGCCGGTCCCTCTGATGACACCGCCGACTCGGGATCAACTTGGCCGGTCCTGAAGTCATTCCGGCCAGTACCACGCACAATCCAGCCGGTACAGCCGATCCAGCTGAGTACACGCGCACTTCCACTTCTACACAAGAGGACTCGGACCAAATGAGCTACCAGCTCCAGGACATACACTTAGAGGAAGTCTCAACACCAGTAGTACCTCAAGGAGCAATGACAAGAAGCAGATCAAGGGCGCTCTTCCACAAATTCAGCCTATGGGTCAACAAGCTTCTAGAAGAAGATCGACTAAGGACAATGGGCCAAAAATACAAGGAAGAGTCCAATAGCTTCTCAACAACACAAAGGACATCAGAGACTTGGGCTTTAGTGGCAAGAGGTCAGGGCCCAAAGATATTTAACCCTACTCCAAGTCGAAGACTAGGAGCAAAGGCGTGCATGCCACAAGGGCCACCTTCCATTTCTTGGCCGTGAGGTGAGTTAAGGTAAGTTTACATTCGAATATATGCCTCTTTCTGTTTTGCAGGGTAGGATCTAGTTGCTTTACATTTTGAGTCAAGAACATTTTAGGAATAGGTCCTTTTTCGGTTATGCACTTTTGTATCTTTTCCTTTGTGCACTTTTGTAAACTTTCCTTTTATTTGTTTGAGTCGACCCTAGAAGGTCAAGCTGTCGAGCATATTAATAAGGCTCCTTCAGCATTGTAGTTCGACAACCTTTTGATTATTAATAAAGTAGAACTTTTCCCTACGAGCTTTCTCTCAAGAGAGACTTGTGCGCTTAGAACCTAGTTGAGACCAGCCCTCCTAGTTCTAAGTTTGTGATTTATCACGAGGTTCATCACCTCTCGTGTGGTTCACTTCACCCTTCCATCGTTTACCAACCAGAAAACCCCTATCCAGAAGCCTAAGGTTGAGTTTCTCACCTAATCTTCTACAAACAGCCCACGCGCATACGTCCTTGAATCAAGGCTTGTATCACAGTGTTACCTCTGTTCTGTTCTGGTCTGCTTGCACATCTTCTTCATGTGTAACTCTCTCATCTGTTAATATACTTCGATCATCAAACACTACATTTACTAATTCAACAATCATCCTGACATTTTTGTTGTAAACCCGATAAGCCATACTGTGATTCGAGTACCCCATAAACAATCCCTCTTCACTTCTAGAGTCATTTTTCCCGAGATGACTCTTCTCATCAAGTATGTAACACACACACACACACCAAAAAACATGGAAGTAGCTCAAATTCGAAGTCTTTCCTTTCCAAATTTCATATGGTGTAGTCTCAGTGCCTGACTTAGCATAAACCCTATTGATGATATAGTATGCCGTGCTTATTGCCTCAGCCCAGAACCATGTAGCCACGTTATTTGCATGCATCATCGCTCTTGCCATCTCTTGTAGCGTTCTGTTCTTTCTCTCCACCACTCCGTTTTGCTGGGGAGTCCTCGGTGTTGAAAATTGATGTCTAATTCCATACTTGTGTCAGAAACTCCGAAACATCTCATTTTGGAATTCTCCACCAGGATCGCTTCTTATTTGAACAATGTTTTTTCCATCATTAAGCATCTGTAGCGTAAAAATCTTGAACTTCTCAAATGCTTCAGATTTCTCTCTCAAGAAATTCACCCAAGTAAATAGTGAGAAATCATCCACCATAACAAATATATACCTCTTTCCAGCTATGCTCTCTCTATTTGTATTGGTCCCATTAAATCCATGTGTATCAACTCTAGAACTTGTTTAGAATCAATTTCAGGTACTTGTTTATGTTGTACCTTTATTTGCTTTCCTTTGCAACAACCTTTGCATGTGTTTCCAATTTCCTTCTCAAGCTTTGGAATCCCACGAACCACCTCTGATTGCATAATTTGTTGAAGTCCATGTATGTTCATGTGTCCGAGTCGTCTGTGCCAGAGTTCCAACTGAGATTCAACCACTGAAAGACACTTGTCAGTCGTATTCCACATGTAGCAATAATTACTCGACCTAGACCCATATAGTACCAGATTCCCTTGATCATCCAGCGCTTGACATTTATCCTTGGTGAAGAACACTTTCAACCCTTCGTCACACAGTTGGCTCACACTAATCAGATTCGCCTTTAATCCTTCTACATAGTAAACATTCATCAGTGAAGGTTGCAAATCATTACCGATCATCCCAACTCCTAATATTTTTCCCTTTGCACCATCTCCAAAAGTTAATTTCCCAGCCTTGACTTCTGTGTATGATTTCAAAATCTCCTGGTTACCAGTCATATGCCATGAGCAACCGCTATCAAAATACCATGGTGTCGATTCTTTGTAATTTCCTGAAATGTAAGCCACTTTACCACACATTCTTTCCTCTTCTATTTTAATTGGCAGTCTCACATCTCCCTCCTGATGTTTACCAATGTCCATTACAAATGTCATTTGTCCATCCTTTGCATTATTTGGTCAGGGATTCTGTTCCATATTGTTGCACTGATTTTCTTTTTTCAACTCAGATACACTAGAGCAGTATAGATAACTCTTGTCAATCCAGACCTTCTTAAATTTCCTCGGTTCAAGAAAACACCTTCCTGTCCTCCAAACTGCTTTATGCGATTAACCATTCTTTAGCAATTGTGTCTGATATGCCCATTCCTTCCACAAAAGTAGCATCCCTTGAATCTTGGATCTATAGTCCTTTTAGTTCCATCCCTGCCATTTCCTACTGATTCCTTATGCTCAGGATTTTCATTTTGAATTTTTGTGATCTTAACTTCTTCACTATGAACGAAATTCTTGAAGTTTGTGTAATCAGGACTCTCTGTGACACATATGTTCTCTGTGTATCCTCTGTAACCCAGACCCCATGTTCGACCAGTAGGTGTTCCCATCTCTAAGAGCCTATCCAAGTCCTTTGACCCCTGATTCATCATTCTTATCTTTTTGTAGTTTTTTTCAGGTTATGTTCCAACGTCTGATTACGTTCCCTTGTTTGAATCAAGAGATCCTTCAGCTTAATCATTTCTGCTTCAAGTGTTTGAATCCTCTTGCCTTTAGACACCTGTTCGTTTGAGCTACTTGTTTTCTCCTTTTCATCAGTTGCACATTCAGGTGCAGAACTATTCTTATCACTAGACTCCATCTCCATAATATTAACATTAGCTTCCAGCATGGCTTTGTCCTTGAGGAGTTGCAAGTTAACATTGCTCAATATTACCCAATTATCGTAGAGAAGTCGATATTCAGCCTTTGCATCAACTTCACCATCATCATCTGAGTCCGTTTCTTGATCGGATTCCTTAGTTGCTTCACTTGTAAATGCCACAAAATTCAAAATCTAATTGTCTTCTTCACTATCATCTGACTCGGTCTCACTAAAGCTTAATAGTGACTTATCATTACGTTTCTGAAGGTTTGGACATTCTGATTCCATGTGACCTACTCCTTTACACTCATAGCATTTCAGCATTATCCAACATAATGCTCTTTTGAATAATCAGAAAAGACTTTTTCTTCCTCAGATTCTATTTCACCATTATCCAACATAATCATAATCTTTTTGTTGGTGCATTCATTCACATAAGGCCCTCTTCCTTGTAATTTGAAATACTTCACATCTCTTGTTCTAGTAAATGTAGTACATTTAGATTTTCCCTTGACATCTTGAATGGTTGTTGAAGGTTTGGAATCAACTTTAGCAATCTGCTTTCCTTCCCTTTGGTAGCTAGGCTTATTGTTAGGTGCTCAATAGCATGGCCTAGTATAATTTTTCCTTTTTAGTTGTTGTTCCACCAGTATAGCTTTGTGCAACATTTCCTCTAGCTCCACATAATGTTCCAGCTCCATTATATCTTGAATGTCACGGTTAAGTCCTCCTAAAATTCTCGCCATAGTAGCTTCTCTATCTTTTGAAATACTTGCCCTGGTCATGAGGGTTTCCAACTCCTTGTAATAGTCCTCAACATTTCGGCTTCCTTGATTAAGTTTCATTAGCTTTTGGTGAAGTTCACGGTGGTAATGGCTAGGCATAAATCTTTTCCTCATTATGGCTTTCATCTCAGACCATGTTTCTACTGGATACTGACCATTACGTCTTCTAGAAGTCACCAATTGATCCCACCAGCTGAGCGCATACTCATAAAACTCAATAGCAGCTACGGTGATCTTCTTGAGCTCGGAATAGTGTTGAAAATCAATTACTAGCTCGATCTTCTTCTCCCATTCCAGGTAAGTGTCTGGATCATTTTTATTATAGAATGATGGTATCTGAAGTTTAAGACCTCCTAAGGTGTCATTAGGCTGACTCCTTTTTTCTCTTACACGCCTATACCTCCTTTGGGTTCTCCTACTCCCTTCACTACCACGGCTATTGTACGCTTCTGTTTCTTCATTCTGGTCATGTCTAAAGGGATTCCTAGTTCTCCTTGGACCTCCTTAAGTGTTACTATTGTTCTTAACATCATCAAGCCGCAAATGAATGGCTTCCAGCTCTATTGGTAATGCTTTCTTCACTTCTGCTACTAGAGCCTCCATTAACAAATTTGGTGTATCTGAAGTTTGATTTCCTCCTGACATAGCTACAAATACACTTAAAAAATTGTGTTAAAATTACCTGTTATGAAAAACATTTCGATGGAAGATGAAGAGTTGCGAGTGTGTTATTTTCTAATATGAAAATGCAATGGGTTGAAGTTGATTTTGATTGATAAACTGACGTAATGTAGGATAAATACAACAATGCAATTATATGAATATGTGTTTTTTTGATTAATAAACTGATTCAAATCGATACATAAGCTAATGCAATCTAAGCAGATGGAAATGGAGAGATGTAGAGATGAGGGATAGGGATAAACGATCAGAAGTGTGCTCTAATACCAAATGATGCGAACCTCCCAAGGAATCCACTTCTGGATGCGGTTGAGATACGCTTTGCAACAGAATGAATCGAAATTCAATATGTTCAAATGTTATGGATTTAAGGGTCACACAGTAGCTGCGAAAACACTATTGATTTACTTAAGATAGTAGCTTAGATATTACACACTAAGCCTGGTATGTTGACTGAAGGATACACACCAACAATTAGATTAAAAAAAAGAATCACTTTCAAACTTAACAAAAGAAACTGTTTTTATTTGAAAAGATGAATGATGAAGTTTAAAACTTAAAGCCCCTATTTATACTAATAGGAGACATAAATAGGAGGAGCCTACAACATTAAAATGGTTGAATTTACAAGGGAAGACTTCACCAAACACCTTTACTTCATTAACTCTTATTTTTGACTATGAATGTAAACACTCCCCCCCTCCCTTTGATGACGCCAATTTGGACCAGTTTAAGTTGGCTCTTTTTGATTTTAATCAACAAATTGGGTTGGTTGTAATGTGATTCATTTGCCTCATTAAAAACCTTATCAAGAAAACCCAATGGAAGAAAACTTGGATAAGAAAAAAAGAGTACAAATGGATCAAATACCCGTTTGTATGTTGTCTTGAGCTTGTACTAAAAATTAGAATGCTTTTAGACAGTTTTCCATTCAAGTCCAAGTGAATTTGTTGTGAATTTTCCTTGTTCAACAGACTCCTGATCGCCTCTTTGAATTTCTTGATCTTGGCTCGGGCTAATGGTACAACTGGTAGTGCAAGAGGTTCTTCATGTTCTAGTGGTTCATTTCTATCCATGAATTTCTCTTTTTGTATGCTTTCGATGCTCGTATCACATATATGATTTGACCCTTCTGAATCAATGAATAAAACATCTCTCCTCTTTTGCTTAGGTTCATCCACATAAGCCATCAACATAAGTTCATCTTCTCACTACAAGAAAACATTAATATTTCCGATGGAAATAAAACCGTCAGAATTTTCCAACGATTTTGTGACGGATTCGCGATGGACTACCGAGGGAACAAAAACCGTTGGGGATCCGTTGGTAATATCCGAAGCCAGCACAGCCATCGGGAAATCGATGGTAAAACCCGAAGGTATACCGACGACTTTCCGACGAAGGCATAATCGTCGGGATATCCTCTTGAAACCGTCATAAATTACCGACGTATCTCCGGCCGTCGGTAATTTTCCAATGACTTCTCGATGGCATGTGTGTTTTCACAATCCATGGGGAATCCATCGGCAACCTTCGTTGTAAAGCCATCGGAAATATCCGACCATTGTCGGATTCCATCGGCAATCCGTCGGAATTATAAGAATAATCTATTAAAATTTTGTGTTTATCCGTCGGTGGTCGGAAACCAACAAAAATCTATCGGGAGATAAAGAAAAAATCTATTCAAAATATATGATTATCTGGTTGTGGTCGGAAAGCGTCGGAAATCCGTCGGAAAGGAGAATATTTTTAAGAATAATCTGTTTAAAATTCATAATTATCTGTTAAAAATTAGTAATAATCTGTTAAAAGTTTCTGATAATATCTAATTTTCACTAAAAATAAAGTATGATATTTCACAATTTCAATAAAACAAATTTTTTTTTAAAAATGTGTTTTTTGGGTTCTTATGAGTATTTTCGATCGTGGATTGATAAATCTTGATATGATTCAACAACGGAGGAATTGACTGATGAATTTGCACAAGGTGTTGAAGAGTTCATGGCATTTGCATCAAAGAATAGGATGACATCAAAATATGGTAAAATGTATTGTCCGTTTATTAAATATCGAAATCATACATTAATCTCTGTTAGAGAAATACATAATCATTTGTATATGAATGGATTTATGCCGGGTTACAAAATTTGGTATTCACATGGAGAAACTAATGCAACGATGCAATATTATGGTAGTACTTCAAAAAAGATAGATAGTACTAATATTAGGGTAGAGGAACTAGCATTAGAAGTTGATATAAACGGAGGTAATGTTCAAATGGTGAATGATGCATTTCGTGAACAAAGAGCATCGTACATTGAAGATATTAGCCGAATAGAGGAACCTAATTTGGAAGCCCAAATTTTTTTTGATATATTAGATGCATCCAAGCAGTCCTTGTATAAAGGATGTAGAGATGGATTATCGCCTTTATCTGCTGCAAGCAGGTTGATGACGATAAAGATGGATTTCAACTTGGCTGAAGATTGTGTGAATGCGATAGCTGATTTTGTTAGAGATATATTACCTGAAGATAATATTGCACCTGCTTCATATTACGAGGTTCAAAAACTTGTAACTGGTCTTGGATTGCCATATCAGATGATCGATGTATGTATTGACAACTGCATGATCTATTGGAGAAATGATGAAAACCGCATAAAGTGTCGATTTTGTCACAAATCTCGATTTTAAGAGACAAGCGGCAGAGTACCTATTCCTCATAAACGAATGTGGTATTTGCCATTAAAAGAGAGGTTAAAGAGGTTATATCAATCTGAACACACGGCAAAACCTATGAGATGGCATGCAGAACATAATTCGAATGGAGAAATTGTGCATCCCTCGGATGCAGAAGCAAGGAAACATTTTCAACAGGTTTATCCTACTTTTGCATATGAGCCTAAAAACGTATACCTCGGGTTATCTACAGATGGATTCAACCCTTTTGTGAAGCATGGGAGGCAATACTCGTTGTGGCCAATTCTCGTTACACTTCATAATTTGCCTCTTTATTTGTGCATGAAACGAGAGTTTTTATTTCCAACAATTCTCGTCCCCGGCCCAGAGCATCCTAAGCGATCGCTTGATATTTTCTTGCAACCACTAATTCATGAGTTAAAAATATTTTGGGAAAATGGTGTCGAAGCATTCAATGTTTCCAACCAACAGAATTTTTTGATGCGATCAGTACTTATGTGGACGATAAGTGATTTTCCAGCATATGGTATGCTATCAGGATGGTCGACGCATGGATGATTAGCATGCCCATATTGTCAAGATAATACTGATGCGTTCCAATTGAAACACGGACGAAAGACTAGTTGGTTTGATTGTCATCGTCGATTTCTACCACAAGATCATCCCTATCACCGGAGCACGACATTTTTTAAGAAAAACAAAATTTTTTTTGATGCTCCACCTCCTATTCTTGATGGCAATTATATGATGACTCAACTTAGAGATTTTGGTGCTGAGAGAACGGCTTCATGTGGAGGTAACGGACATTATCTTGTTGATGGTTGTGGCGAATACCATAATTGGCACAAGAAAAGCATTTTTTGGGATTTACCATATTGGAAGGACCATTTGTTCCGCCATAATCTAGATGTTATGCACATTGAGAAGACTTTTTTTGACAACATAATGAATACCATTCTAAATGTGCAAGGAAAAACAAAAGATCATTTGAAAGCTAGATTGGATTTGCTGGATATTTGTTCCCGGAAAGAACTACATGTAATGTCAAATGGAAAATCATTGTCTCCTGCATTCCGGTTGGATGTGCATGCAAAAGATGAATTCTTTGACTGGATTAAGCATAGTGTCAAATTTCTAGATGGATACGCATCTAATCTTCGTAATTGTGTCGATACTATTGAAGGTAAATTTTCATAGATGAAAAGTCATAATTGTCATGTTATCATGCAAAGACTATTCTCATTTGCCTTTAGCGATCTACTGCCTAAAAACATCCACGGAGCAATTGCAGGTATGACATTTACATTATTTTATATATAACTAATCATAATTATGTATATTATATGATATTAAAATATTTTTGTTTAGAGATTGGTGCTTTTTCTGAGATTTATGTACAAAATCACTTAGTGTAGACGATATCCGAAATTTGGAGGAAAAAATACCGGTTCTCATTTGTAACCTTGAGAAAATATTTCCACCAGCATTTTTTGATGTTATGGAACATCTTCCTATTCACCTCCCTAGAGAAGCAGCGCTTGGAGGACCTGTTCAGTACCGATGGATGTATCCTTTTGAGAGATATATGTTCCACCTAAAGAAAAAAGTTAAAAATCTTGCCAGGGTTGAAGGTTCAATCGTCGTACAAAGTATTAATGAAGAAACATCTAACTTTGCGAGCTACTATTTTTCATCATAAATGCAAACAAAAAATAGATGTCCTGCACGACATGATGATGGAGGAGAAAAACCAAGATATCTAGTATATGTGCCAGAAATATTTGTACAAATTGGACGTTTAAGTGGAAAAGGGAAGACGCGACGCCTATGAGAGGAAGAACACAATCACTTGCATTTGTATATTTTAACAAATTGCGATGACGTTTTGGAATATGAAAGGTACATTCAATTTAATTTTGTTTTTATTTATTATTATAATTTATTGTTAACCTTTTTTCATAATTAACAGGATATACATGGAACAAATACGTGTTCATTATTCAGATTACAGCGAGAATGAGCTGGTCGAACTAAAAAAAAGCGAATTTGCAAGATGGTTGCATTTTTATGTTAGTGTTACCATAATTATGTAATTTTCAATAATAGTTTACTATATATATAATTTACTACATTCTATTATTTTGTAGGTTACTACAGGTCCTTCTATGGCGATAACGTTTCCCACGTGGTTAGTTGAGTTGGTGAGTGGTCATACATTTACTGCAAAATCTTATTCAATGTACTGTACTCGTGAATATGCTT
This sequence comes from Pugionium cornutum, assembly GCA_018901935.1. Classification (NCBI taxonomy): domain Eukaryota; kingdom Viridiplantae; phylum Streptophyta; class Magnoliopsida; order Brassicales; family Brassicaceae; genus Pugionium; species Pugionium cornutum. The sequence goes on along the minus strand of CM032165.1, from coordinate 12,440,223 downwards.
TTAAGAGTCATCGCGAAGAAAACTCACAAACAACTTGTAATTATGGTGTATCATCTCAATCGGGAGAAATTGTATATAATGGTATTCTTCGTGAAATATTAGAAGTTCACTATCCAGGAATGATTGATTTGAGATGTATTGTGTTCTATTGTGACTCGTATGACCCTGTCATGGGTCAGCGTGAAGACGAATTTGGTGTTACATCTGTCCACTCTCGTAAGCGACATCGAAAATGTGATCCTTTTATACTTGCATCACAAGCGGACCAGGTTTATTACATTCGATATCCTCGTGTGAGAAACAAGTAAGATCCTTGGATTACAGTGACCTCAATACATCCTAGAGGAATTGTATGTGGTATTACCGAACAAGAGCCTATGCAACAAAGCACAATTGGTAACTTAGGTTCAATAGACACTTCTCTTGAAGTTAACCTTGTTGTTGATGACACCACGAACGAAGATTACAACGTGTTTCAAGATTCAGAAGATGAGACTGACGAGTTTGACGACCAAAATTCAGCTAATTCAGAATATTCATCAAATTCAAATTAAATTTGTGATAATAATGTTTTTTTCACCAAAAAAGCTTGTTTAACAAGGTACATTGCTTTGGCTATTGCTAGGATTGGTGTAGTTTCGGATAACTTTCTTTGTTTTGTTTGAAAACTCGTCTCGTTAAAGTTGTGGGTTTTATTGTTGTTGTCCTATTTGAATAATATATAACTAATATATATGTTATACAAAAATTAGAGTTATTTGATAAAATAAGTGAATTAGAAAATTATATAATATATTAATAATTATATTTTATTTTATTTAAAATTTATTAAATTTAAAAATTGATATACATATAATTATATGAAATTGGTTAAAAATATCCTTATATTATAAGTTTGATATAAAACATTAATATACATATCCGTCGGAAAACCATAAAACGTATTTGCAATGTGGACAGACCATGTGTCGATCATACATGGTGTTATAAAAAATCCGACGGATTTCCGACAGATTTATGCGGTAAACAAAATTAAAAACACGGGGTTTTGCAAAAATTAATTGATGTACCGACGGATTTCCGATGGAATCTTCCGTCAGAAATATCGATTATAACCTACGACTTCTTCTTCTCCTCTCTCTCTCGCCGTTTTGCGTTATCCTCGAAATTTATGTCGATCGCTGAAGCACCTCGTCGTCGTTACTCTTCGCCGCCGTTTTTCTCCTCGTCGCTGTCGATTCTAGTCCTCAACATGTAAATTTTATTTTTCAGATTATTTTTTTAGATTAATTTTTCAGATTAGTTTTCAGATTATTTTTTCATATTAGGTTTTTAGATTAGTTTTTCAGATTCGTTTTCAAATTCGTTTGGATGTTTTTTTTTTAGTGCTCTAAAAACACCCAAATAAAATGCAATTTATATTGAACTTATCTACAAAACCCATTCTTTTCAGTATTAAATTAAGATAATATGCTTAGATTATAGCATACAACAAAGTTAATTTTCTCTTGTGGGTTTTGTTTGCTTTTGTTATGATTTGTGTGTTATGTATCTTAATTAATTTTCGTGTAAGGAATTCATCATCTGCGTTTTTTTCTTTATGAGACATGATTTTTTGTTAAAAAATGATTCTAAACAATCAAAAGAAAAGGTTAAAAAATCATGATTGTAAATTGGATTTTTTCTGTTGGTGGATTCTTGGTTGGATTCTTTTGAATATTTCAATAATACTCAAAGACGTTAAAAAAATTCTTGGCATTTTGCTTTTATCCACATCAATAATGCATCGCTGCAGTTGCTGTTTGTAGCCAATTTGTCATCAAGCATATCATTATTCATCAAGTATATTTTATAATTGCAGCACTATTACCAATAATATCAACGTGATAATTTATATGTGAATTTATGTATATACATTTATGTATTGTTCTTTCCTAGTAGTATAGTGACGGTTTGTAGTTGTGTCACAAGTGCAAAATCGTAACTTAAAGTTTTAACTAAGTTTCAAAACCACTACGTAAAAATATTTAAAATTTTAAAATTATAATAGTTTATAGTTTTAAAAAAATAGGTACAATAAAATTTATATGTTTATTGATGATATTAGTTTGATCTCCATTTTGGTATATTTGAAAAAGTTCCAAATAATAAACTTTGATTTTTTTCAAAAAATAAAAATAAAAAATACTTGAATATTATTTTAAATAATTTAATATTTTTAAAAAAAATTGGTAAATAGTAAATGTAGATAGATTGATAAAATGACCTAATTATAGGTTGTATCAAAATTACCAAAGACGTGGTGAGTCATCGACTCTGAGTTTTATACCAACTCTAATTTTAGAATCTGTAAATGATTTTTTCCGACCAATGACAATTGAAGAATTGGTTCAGCAGTCTGGTCGTGAATTTCTTATATTTCACGATCCGAGACGTCAAGGAAACTCGACATGATAAATTAAATTTTTTATAATCATATTTAAAATAATTATTTTAATGCTATTCTATAATTATATTTAAAATAATTATTTTAATGCTATTCTATAATTATATTTAAAATAATTATTTAAACGCTATTGTAATAAAAATTCATAGGTTTGGTATTTCAAACAACGAAATAAACAAATCTATATTAAAGATGGTTCATTCTTTTTTGAACAAACCATATACCAAATTTCGAGATATTCTGTACGAATAACGTCAGATTTGGTTCAGGACGTTTGCGGTACGTTATTTAAATTTTAAATATATAATTATTTTCAATAGTTTTTAATAATATTTTTTAGTAATATATACTAAAATTTTGCAGCAAGAATTTACATGGGATCCCATGAACACAAAATTGGTAGAAGAAACTTTCGAAAAAGAGGCTGCAGTACAATTTTTCTGCTATATGAACGAGTGGAAATAAAAATGGAAAAAGAAAAAAGATAAAACAAGAGGGTTGAATGAGTCGGTTTGGAACGACTTTATCCGTTATTGGAAATCTTCCAGCGCTGAGGTCATCTCGAAAACTAATTCGAGAAATCAAAAGAGCGACCGAGGAGGCAAAGGCATTTATATTCACAATGTCGGATCGACTAGTTTTCTGAGACGAGCCGATCAATTGGTAAATTAATTAATATATTAATTATTTATTATTATTTAAAAATTTTAAAATTATTAATTTAGAATTTTTTTATTTTTAGGCACAAGAAATTGAAGCGCCTCCAGATCACTTGCAACTTTTCGAGGCCGTTCACACGAACAAAAACACTAGTCGTATCCAAGATGATCTCGTTAGTGAGATCATCGAAAAGGTAAAAAAGAAAAAACGTGATATTCTAACCCAGCAGTCTCAAGTTGGTTCTTCATCTTCGGTCGCCGAATTGCCTCGTTCTGAGATTAACCATCTCATTCTTGATGTAACTTTCATTTTTTAAATATATAATTAATATTATAATAATTTTCATTAAAATTTTTAATAATATTTTTTTTTTTTACAGGAAGTACCATTTTCAAAAGGTCATCATCCAGGACTCGAGAGAGCTGCAGATACTGGTGGCGCAACATCTGTAGCTAGAAACAAGGAAAATGAGTAGCTAAAAGAAGAAATGTCGGCTATGAAAATAGAGATGAATAATCTCAAAATCTTTGTAGAAATGATAAAAAATAAATTGTCTGATGACTTTTTTTCTCCTCCTTCTCCTCCTGCCCCTCCTTTGTAATTTGTATTTTAAAACAATTATTTAATATTATAATTATAATATAATTTTTATTAATTGTATGAATATTTTTAAAAATATTTAAAAATATTAATTTAATTTAATAAAATAAAAATTTATTAATTTATTTTTTTAAGATTTATATTTTAAAAATATTGAATTCAATATTTTCAATTCAATATTTTTAAAATATAAATATTAAAAAATAAATTTTTTTATTTTTTCAGTTAATTGGTTTTTTTCGACGGATTCTGTCGTTGGACATTTCTGACGGACGCTGCCGTCGGAAACGTGTCGCATATAACCGTCGAGAAATATCATCGGACCAAATTTCCGACGGTAGAAGTCATCGGAAAGAGTCCCTCGATAATTCGTCGGTAATTTCCGATGGATGCGGACCGTCGAATATCTATTGGTATTTTCCGACAGACCATTTCCATCGAAAACCCGTCGGAAGTTTCCGACGGAATAGTTAATCGCCAAGCCATCATAAATTCCCGATAAATTCTCGACTGAATTTAATTTCTGACGAAATAGTCCCGACGGACTATTTTCGTCGGAAATTAGACGAGAATCTGTTTTACTGACGTGTTTCCGACGAATATAGTCTTCGGAAATGTGCTGTTTTCTTGTAGTGTATTCAAGATCAACATAATTTGCTTCCTTGTTCTAGGTGGGGCATATTGATAGTGTCCCAATTTCTGAATTTAAAACATTCCACAATAGCCTTATTCACAATGTATCTGTCTCTGTCTCGTCCACGACCACGAGGTAATCCGCTACCTCTACCCCTTCCATAACTTGCTCACTCTTCCACCTTCAAGACTTGCTCACTCTTCCACCTTCAAGACTTGCTCTTCATCTTTTCTGGGAACACGTTTGAACTTCTCCTCATGCAATACGAGTGAGTTTTGTAGTTCGTCAATAATTACTGTATTCGTATCTTTCGATTCTTCGATGGACACTACCACTCATGTAAATTACTCAATAAAAATGCTCAAAACCTTCTCCACGATCTTAGAGTCTGGCATGTCCTTTCCGTTGCTGCACAACTTGATCGAAATCACCATTACTCTTTCAAAATAATTGATGATGTTTTCTCTTTTCTTCATTTCCAGAATTTCAAATTCTCTCCTTAGAGAATTTTTAAATGATTTCTTCACTTTCTCATTACCACCAAATTTTTTCTTCATTGAGTGTCACACCATCTTTGATAAACGCCGATTCAAAATATGTTGGAAAACAGTTCTATCAATTTGCTTGATAGAAATAATGTTTTACTTGGTGATTTTTGATTCTGGCATCATCAAACATTCTTTTTGTGCAACTGTGAGCTGGGTTCTTTCCGTTAGTTTTTCAAAGTCGTGTTCAACTAGACTCCGGAGACTCTTTGTCCAAAACAAATTTTCCATGAGTTCGTTCCAATGATTATAATGACCATCAAAATGTAAAATTTGGTAAGTGTTTCATCTTCACTCATTTTTTGTGTTTGAGATATCAGGTTGTTACCTTTCAGAAAAAAAAAATTCTAACGTTTAGTATTTTGCTCTAATACCAAATATAGAAAATAGAGAAAATATTTACTTATCCTAGAAAAAAGTAGGCTCTATATAGCACTAATAGATTACAAAGTACGAGAAAACTAAAATTAAACAGTAGCTACAATTACAAATTAAAAAGATTGACACAAAACAGACTAACAATTCTACAAAATATAAGTTTAATCAAAAGATTTGGACAACTATTAACTCTTTCAGTTCTTCACTTAATATCAATATAACTATTCATTTATTCAATCTGTTTATATTTACTTCTCCAAATATTGTGCGAAAGATTTGACTCTCAAATATAACAAATTAGAATGAAGATTGGAAGAAAAATAGTTTTTTTTTCTCTCTTCGAGACTTCCACAGTGATGAATCTATTCCACAGTGATGAATCTATTAGCAAGAGGATCGGGTAATGTGAGCATCTTTTTTTTTGATGTTTTTTTTGTTTTCTCCATTACAAATTATTATAAGTGTTTGAAAAACTTTAAATCTAGTTGAACTAGGAGTTTAACTATCAAATTAAACAGAAAAAGATCGAAGATTGTGGTTTCAATAAAGCTTTAATTTGAATATTACAAAGGAAAGCCAATTAACCGAATAGAAGATAATAAGAACAAGGAGAACGAAAACTGCTAATCGTTTACCCTTTTAGGTGTTTGTGATGATCCTTTGAATAGGATGCTTATTGAATTACTGTTGTGATTAAGTCGGGTTGGGACTTGTTATTATTATTTTCTTCTACATTTTCTTTTTTCTGGGTTATTTCTTTTTTTTTCTTGATTGTTTTCTTTTTTCTCGGACGTCGGCGCTGACATTGCTCTGGTCGGTTTGGGCTTCACGTTAGCAAACTTTGTTGGTTTTGCGTATAGCTAAATGAGTTGATTATTGGGAATGTCCCCAAATCATTTGTATTTTATTCTACGTAGTGTTGTATTATTGATGTTTTGATAATCATACCATATCTTATTAGGTGGTTATAATATTTTATTAGAAATTGCTTTTAATCTATGGGTGTAAAAACTCATTGCTGATATTATATGATTGTTTACACACATAAAAAAATTGGATAGAATATAATTGGATATAATTGATATCAAACCAATATTGAATTTCGAAATTATATAATCAATAGATATAATAATTATATATATGATATTCATTATTATTAAATAAATATTAATTGGATTAGAATTGTGTATATATATATGACACATTAATCAATTAGTTTTAGGTTCATATAAATCTCAACTAACTAGAATTAATGAAAACTCTAATAATTTTTTTTACCATTGTGAATGTTGGACGATCCCAATTAAAGATAAAAGGTTTTTTCTTGTGTGAGAAACTGACCGATAAAAACTCTAACATGAGAGACGAATAGTTTATCAGGTGTTCGAGATTTAATCTCTACTGCACTTGCATTTCATGTTAGATCCAATGTGCGTGCGTGTGATTACGGATAAGTCACGACATTTGAAGTGCTAAAATAAGAATCAATTTGATTTTAGTTTGTTGCAGAATATCAGTTTATATTCAAATTTTATGATCTATATTTAATTTAATGTTTGAATCAATCTTGACAATTTAATTTGTAATTAGTGTTTATAAATTGTTATAAACTGTTAAGAATTCTAACAGTGATATTAGAACCTACATGCAAACTATTAAATTTAAGATCTCAATTATTTTATATATATATATATATATATAAAATTTAAGATCTCCATTATTTTATATATATATATATCTATATATATATCTATATATATATCATATATATATATATAAGGAAAATGTTTAAAATAACATTTTTCTAAGTTTTTATTCCAAAAATAGCATCATTAGTTTAAATTTCTAATAATAGCACAAATTTAAGATTAAAATGCATTAAAACTATATTTTAAAAGAAAAAAACTAAATTCTAAATTGGAAAAAATGAACCCAAATACAATAATTTAAGTTTATATATAATTTGTTTAAAATAAATAAGTATTTTTACATAAGTATTTATGCTATTTTTGGGAATTTAATTTTGAGATGCTAAATTTAGAAGAAAAACTTAGAAAAGTGATATTTTAGGATATTACTATATATATATATATATATATATATGATATATAATTGGGCAATTGACTAATTTAGCACTAAATAATGTTTTAGTGACTAAATTAGCATCCCAAACCTAAACTTCCACAAATAGCATTTTTTTTAAGTAAAAAAGACTAAAATAACCTTTAACCTAATATTCTGTAAAATTATAAAGAATCATCAATCATTTTAATAAAGAAGAAAAATTATCTTGAATAATCATATTATCATTTTGTGTAGTATATATCTGCTTTTAATTTAAATAGCAAAATCTTAATACAAGATGAAGGGGGGGGATCGAACCCTGGTTTCTTTGAAAGAGAAAGAGTCTACAACCACTACACTACTGTAACTATTGAACATATAATCATTTTGTGTATTATATATATCTGTCTTTAGTTTAAATAATAAAATCTTAATATGAGCTCGAGGAAGGGGGGATCGAACCTTGGACCACTTTTAAAAAGATGGAATGTGTAACCAATACACTACTGTAACTATTTTGTTTAATATATATATTTGTGTTTAGTTTAAATAGCAAAATTTAGGAACTGAACGCTATTGCATAAAAAGCCTCAAAACTCAATATTACATCTAATTGTGTTGAATTCAAGTTTCATAATAAATCTGATATCTAATTGTGCTAGACATTTTTATGTTTTCGTTTATAACTTGTATTTATGATTGTTGAAGGTTGATAAACACTCTTGCTCATGTTTTTTAGATAAATATTTCTTGTTGCTGTTAATTAATCATATGCAATTTCACGTTTTAGGAAGAAATTCCTAAAACATAAGATATTATTCCTAAATTTGCATAAAGTATTCCTAAATTATGCATAAAATGTGACTACTAACCTAAATTTAGTAAAGAGTTCTTAATTTTAAGGAAATCTTATCTAAATAAAATAATTAAATTAAAGAAAAAAATTAAAAAATGTAATATGGGAGATCGAACCATGTACCATGAATTCTAACAAGAAGATGTATAACCAATACGCTATAGTACTCAATCAACATAAATTATCTTGTTTAATATATATGCTTCTGTTCAATTAAAATATAAAAAAATTAAATCAGTTCAGTGGAATCGAACCTTTGACATATGAGTGAAACAAGTAGTGTGTTACCAATATGTTGTGGTAGCTAATTGACATATGAACATTTTATTTTAACTAAATTAGGTTTTCAGCTCTTTGTTTTAATTGGAGGATAGTAAAGTCTTTTTTGATTGGTCAAAATGCTATATTAGTGAATTTTTATATTGAATGCTATATTTGTCATTAAAACATAATTTAGTGCTAATATAGGGTATTTCTCTATATAATTTTTCTATTTTTATTGTAATTAATATGAAAATTATAAATATTTTAATCTGATTATATTTTTTTAATAATCTATATACTACGTGATATGATCATGTAATAATCCTATTATATATATAGATATCAAGTTATACATTAGAATTTTAATATAAAATGATATAAGTAAGAATATTTATTTTATAATTATTTAAATTGATAATTGCAATATATTTATATAGAGATATAAAATAAACTATTCTTTTGTGATTAAAATAATATGTTGATTTGATTAGATTCCTTATTTGATTTGGAATCATCCATTTACTAATAAATTTTATTTATTTGTTTCAATCATAATTCGATCATGATTTACACCCTGATGGCGAAAATGGGGTGGTGGGCGGAGCCGTCGATGGTTCCCCTGTGCAATCGTTATCCCGCATATAGGAGATGAATGGGGGATCCGTCCGTTGGATATATCCAAGGAGCATCTCCAAGCTCGAGATCTTCTTCTGGTTTTCTCTGTTGAGCTCTTCAATCTTCTCATATTTTTCCATAATTTGTGCGTTTTGTGCTTTAATCAACGCGTTTTGTTCTTGAAGCATAACGTACTCGGGTGAATGGGTTCGTACCCCACTACTTCTACCCGTAGACTGTACGTGGCTGAGGCTACCGAGTCCATAAAGACGGCCTCGTTCATCAGGAACAGATGACTATAAAATTAAAAAAACGTAAATTAAATAATAAATTTAATTATTTAATTAATTAGAAAAATATGTTAAAAGAAAAAAGTTTGAAAATTTTTTTTTTACCTGTAAGAAGATCTCATTCTTCTGTGCTTGAGTCAGCTCAATTGGACGGGAGGTTCCATCGGATGTTTCTGTTGGATCGACCTCCACGATCACCATCTTCTCTTGGATGTTTCGTTCGTATGCTTCACAGATTTGTTTTGCTTTCAAATCTACATACGAACCATCCGGTCTTGTGTGAGTCTTTATAAAGACCTCACCTATTGAGACTGGTCATCCCAAATTATGTTCCTTCACAGATATTAAAATATTATTTAATTATGAGAAAACATAATAATATGAAAAAAAAATTTTACTTACCATTTCCTGCTGGACCTGAATGTAGGATTTTTGGCCCGATAAATGTTTATGCGGGCCAAGACCATCCCGAGCGGAGTTGCGGTTATGAGAGGATTTCGTACTCCTCTCGGTAGATGTTTCTGTTGCCCAATAGTCTGTCATAATTTTGTACAAACTTGGGGAAATCCATCTGGGACGTTTTCCGGTTGTATGAACCGTGCTCACCATCCCTTTCATCCGCCTTACGCAGACGGTCTCGAACTCTTTTCGTACCACCGGGGTGATCAGAGGATCCCTGATTTACGATTGCTTGAAATTAAATAAAAAAATATTAATATATATTATTTATATTTTATAAAATATGTACACAATTTAAAAAACAAAACTTACCGCAAATTCTATGAAATATTTTTCCTGCCTCTCAAGAGGTACGACGGTCCAACTGTAGTACGGATCGTCAAATTTATTTTTCAAAATTTTTGCGATTTGATGAGTAATAGCCCCGTTATTGCGGTCAAACCTAATATTTATTAAAAAAATTTAAATTTATATTAATATAATTACAATTTTAATAAATATTTATTAAAAAAATTTATTATTTATAAAAAATTCTTACCACATGTATTAGGAGCCGCTTCTGGAGAAAGCACAGTCAAATACTGCTCGCGGCCCGGAGTTTGTAACAAACTATCAAGAGTGATAGTTTGTTCATCCGTTCCCGTTTTGCAATCGGAGTTTGTTCATCCTCCTCATGTTCATCCGATTCCTGAAACCGTGGAGGTGTTTGGGTTTCAGGAACGGAGTGAGGAACAAAATTGTATTGGGAAGGGAGGCGCGATGCCGACTGATTTACGACCACATGCACATATATTATATTTATTACTCGTGGTCGCAAATCAGTCGTAAATTTGCGATTTATTTGCGACTTCACATCAAATTTTTAGAATGTGGTAGCAAATCAGTCGCAAATTGGCGACTGATTTGCGATCTCATCAAATTTTTGTGACTGAAATGCGACCACATTGCCAATGCAGTTGCAAAGTGGTGGCAAATCAGTCACAAATAATACCCTAAACCCTAAATTTTGATATTTTGATGAATGCATATAATTATATAAGATTGATTAATTGATTATAAGTTATAAAAATTTCAATTACTATGAAAACAATAACATTTCCCAAATTTTCAAATAACTTACCTAAAATACTTAACCTTATACTTCTTATATACATACCAAATGTTATCTAAATATGAAATCATTACAAATATGGTTTTCAATATATGTTATCACTTCTAATGGTTAGTAGTCTTATAGAATAGAAATACAAGTTTTAAATGTGGAAAATACTTAGGGGAAATGTGAATTTTTAGAATGTGGTCGCAAATCAGTCGCATATTTGCGACTGATTTGCGACCACATCAAATTTTTGTGACTAAAATGCGATCACATTGCCAATGCAGTTGCAAAGTGGTGGCAAATCAGTCACAAATAATACCCTAAACCCTAAATTTTGAGATTTTGATCAATGCATATAATTACATAAGATTGATTAATTGATTATAAGTTATAAAAATTTCAATTATTATGAAAACAATAACATTTCCCAAATTTTGAAATAACTTACCTAAAATACTTAACAAATTTACTTAACCTTATACTTCTTATATACATTCCAAATGTTATCTAAATATGAAATCATTACAAATATGGTTTTCAATATATGTTATCACTTCTAATGGTTAGTAGTCTTATAGAATAGAAATACAAGTTTTAAATGTGGAAAATACTTAGGGGAAATGTGAATTTTTAAAATATGGTCGCAAATCAGTCTCATAATTCCGACTGATTTGCGATCACATCAAATTTTTGTGACTAAAATGCGACCACATTGCCAATGGAGTTGCAAAGTGGTGGAAAATCAGTCACAAATAATACCCTAAACCCTAAATTTTGAGATTTTGATGAATGCATATAATTATATAAGATTGATTAATTGATTATAAGTTATAAAAATTTCAATTACTATGAAAACAATAACATTTTCCAAATTTTCAAATAACTTACCTAAAATACTTAACAAATTTACTTAACCTTATACTTCTTATATACATTCCAAATGTTATCTAAATATGAAATCATTACAAATATGGTTTTCAATATATGTTATCGCTTCTAATGGTTAGTAGTCTTATAGAATAGAAATACAAGTTTTAAATGTGGAAAATACTTAGGGGAAATGTGAATTTACCATATGTGGTCGCAAATCAGTCGCAAAATTGCGACTGATTGCAACTGCACATCAAATTTTTAGAATGTGCTCGCAAATCAGTCGCTAATTTGCGACTGATATAGGACTACATCAAATTTTTGTGACTGAAATGCGACCACATTGCCAATGCAGTTGCAAAGTGGTGGCAAATCAGTCTCAATTACTTAATTAATCTATATTTATATGGATATTGCTAATACATTAAATTATATAAAAATCATATGTACAAAATACATAGCATAACTATATTTATTACATTTCTTCGTTCTCGTCATCATCTGAAGATGAAATATTACATTGAAATTCATCTTCTAGTTCCGCATCTCCGACTTCGAAATCAATTTCTTCAGTATGGTTAACTGTATCGACCAACCGATCTACCTCTATCTCTTGAACATGCATTAGGTCTTCATCATTTTCTTGTTGCAAAAGGCCAATCTCGTCTTTCTTTTTATATTTCCCCAAAATGTTAGATCTTGGATTAACTTTCAAAACATTGAGCCATGTTTGTTTTGATGATGATTTCGTGTGTGGATAGGGAATATAACAAACTTGATCTGCTTGAGATGCTGATACATCGTACGTATTGAAATATAAAGTAGTTATAAATTTGTAAGAAAAAATATATAGTAAATTATTACCGACTACGTACATACCGAGAATAAATGGTTCGTATTAGTAGTATTTCCCCGATCATAAGACATCAACGACACCATTTTCCGACTTCCGAGTACCTCTCGAGGGTGTAGGATCGTACTATTCACATTTAAAAAGCGTGATCTTCAAATTTAGGAGTCCGACATACTCAAGTTGAATGATATCTGTTAAAATACCATAGAAATCAGCTTCATCAGATGCATTTGAGTAATTGTCTCCCTTCACACAAATACCGTAGTTACATGTCTTTCTTCTATGTCCATGTTTCTTCGTGTGGAACATATAACCTCTTGTAAAATACATCGGCCAAGTGGATGCTTTATTCATCGGACCTTGAACTAATTCTTGAGCCCATATAGGAAAGACACGTGAATCTGTGGAACTACATGAATTGACCTTAATTTGATCATATATCAAAAATTAAACTTAATTAGTATTTCCAAATTAATAAATAAAATATAATATATATGTCAAATATTTAATTAAACATACATAATCCCTAACCCATATGTGGAACTCTTCCTCTCTTTTAGATGAAATGTCATCTTCCGAAAGATATGGATACGTACATCGAATATGATCTTCAAACATGCTACAACAGTAAATATTGCAAATTATTATATATTTCTTAATACAATGAAATGAAATGTAATAAATGTAATTAATTGTTTTCATATACCTCTCTAGTGGCCGAAAATATTCACAATTCCGTAATACATATGCATGTGCATATTTATATTCTTTTTCGGAGAGCCATATTTCTTTACATTTACCACTTGGACGACCCATGTGCGTAAATATATCCGGTACTCCGGGATCTGGATATACAGGCACGTCACCTTCATCGAATCTTGTAGACCTGTACATATATGGTTTATATATATATTATATATATTACTTACATTCATATATTATATAATAAAATAATTAATTCATAAACATAACATGGTTACCTGTTTTTCGTGCGTATGTGTTCAGCAAAGTAATGTTCTGAGAAGTAAGATATCTCATCATTCACATATGATTCAATAATCGACCCTGCAACATATCGTTTGTTCTTCGCCTTGCTTTTAAGTTTTTTAAAAAACCTTTCAAATGGATACATCCACCTATATTGCACAGGTCCACCAAGTTCACCTTCGTATGGTAGATGTATAGGAAGATGCTCCATGATGTCGGAAAATGAAGGCGGAAAGATCTTTTCCAAATTGCACAAAATTATGACTATATTTTCCTTCAGAATTTGGACACGGTTTTGTTGTAATGATCTGGAGCATAAATCACGAAAAAATCCTCCAATCCCTATATATATATATATATTAATTACCATCGACAATTAATTAGTTCAGGCAATTATTATTAATTTACGTATTTCCAATTAAAAATATAGTTATTACTATATTTACCTGATAATGCTAGATGAACGTTCCGTGGTAAAAGTTCTGCAAATATGAAAGGGAGAAGTCTTTCCATAAAAACATGGCAGTCATGGCTTTTCATGCCCGAGAACTTTAGTCCATCCATATCCACACAATTTGCTAAATCTGCTGCATAGCCATCCGGAAATTTGACATCATTTTTTATACATTCCAATAACCATTCTTTCGCTTTTTGGGTCAATCGAAATATAGGGAATGGAGCATTACCCCGACCATCCACGTGCAACTCTTTTCGAGAGCAAAACTTTGCAATATCCAACCTTGACTTAACTGTATCTTTTGATTTCTCTTTCACATTCATAATAGTATTAATGATGTTATCGAAGAAATTCTTCTCTATATGAATCACATCAAGATTATGTCAAAGGTTAAGATCCGTCCAATACGGCAACTCCCAAAATATACTTTCTTTGTGCCAATTATGCCAGCTGCCATAACCTTCTTCTTTACTTTCATTACCGTTTCCGCCGCACTCAGATGTTCTAAAAGGATTGACAGTTTTTATTCGCTCGTACAAAACTTGTTCACCTGTCAATGATTGTGGAGGACAGTCATTCAAAGCGTGCTTCCCTTTTAAAAAATTTGTTTTATTTTTCCGTAACGGGTGACCATTAGGAAGAAACCTTCGATGACAATCAAACCAACAGGTCTTTCTCCCATTTGGTAATTGAAATGCCTTCGTATCATCCATACAAATTGGACAGGCCAGCCTTCCATGCGTTGTCCATCCTGATAACATTCCATAAGCGGGAAAGTCGCTTATCGTCCAAAGTAACACAGCTTTTAGATTGAAATTTTGGTTCAGCGATACATCGTATGCATCAACTCCGATAGACCATAATTCTTTCAACTCATCAATCAAAGGTCGTAGGAATATGTCCAGACTAGCACGCGGATGATTTGGCCCCGAATACAAAATAGTTAGAAACAAATACTCTTTCTTCATACACATCTCCGGTGGCAAATTATATGGAGTGATAATCACCGGCCATAATGAATGATTACGAGACATCCCAAATGGGTTGAATCCATCAGTACATAAGCCAAGATAAACATTTCGAGATCCAGCAGCAAATCTAGGATGTAAATATTGAAAATTTTTCCACTCTGCAGCATCAGATGGATGACTCATTTCTCCGTCTTCTGCTTCATGCTCCGCGTGCCACCTCATTGCCTCTGCGGTTTTCTCGCTTTGATATATTCTTTTAAGTCTATCACCTATAGGTAAATACCATATATGACTGAAAGGTATTCTCGTCCTGCCCTCGCTTGGCTTATACCGGGGGGAATCGCAAAATTTGCAGTTTTCCTATTTCTCGTCTTCTTTCCAAAATATCATACAATTTTTAACACACACGTCAATTGTATAAAACAGGAGGCCTAAATTTTGCATCAATTTTTCGGTTTCATAATATGAACCCATCGCCTGATTCTCGTCGGGTAAATATTCTGTAAATAGCTCCGCCCAAGAATCCATACATTTTTCTGGTAAATTAAAATCAGACTTGATGTTCATAAACCGAGCCGCTAAAGATAACTGTGAGTGCCCTTCATGACAACCATCATACAATGGATTTTTTGCAGCTTCTAACATGTTGTAAAACTTTTCTGCTTCTTCATTAGGCCGTTCTTCTTCATAATTATAATTATAATTTTCTTTGTTCTGATTATAGTACTGATGATGATCATCAGTCGTTGTCTCACGAAATGCATCTGTCACCATTTCAACATATCTATTACCGGATATACCAACTGTTTCATCACTACTACAATCACGTCCCTGATTTCTTTGTACATCACCCCGGCTAGTACTCGTCCCTAACTGAACATTCAGCTCTTCTCCATGTTTATACCAAATATAATAATTTGGCATAAACCCTCGACTATATAGATGACTCCATATTTTTCGTCCCGGAATAAATTTATCATTTTTGCAATTAATACAAGGACAGAAAAACTTACCTCCACTACTTTGAGCTATAGGTTGACTACTTGAAAATTCATGAACTGCTCCATGCCTTGTGCAAATTCCGCCGAGATATTTCTTGTTTCATTATCAATTCTTCTGTACATCCTATCTCTCGAATTGTTATAATTTCCCCACATGTTTTACAAAACTTTTTACCTTTGATTTCACAAATGAGAGAATGGGATGGTGCATATATATACAACATTTTGCGACTACTTTGCCACTGATTTGCCACTACTTTGCGACTACAGCTATGTAGTCGCTTAAATGTCTTTATACCTAACACGCACATGTTTTTTATGTTGGCACTTTGCCACCACTTTGTGACTGCAAAGCCACTACATACCGTAGTTGCAAATTGGTCGCATTTTTAGCGACCAATAAGTGACTACCACCTGATTTTCCATGTGTACTCGCTAATCAGTCGCTATTTTGCGACTGATTAGCGACTACCACGGTCAGTCTCACGGCAGTCGCATTTCAGACGCTAGTTGGTTGCATATTGCGACTGATTTGCGACCACACTTATTCGTCAACGTTTTGTGACCAATTTGTGACTACTACGCCGTGGTCGAAAATTGGTCGCTAAACCGTGGCAAATGTGGTCGCAAAAATTGCGACCACGTATGTAGTCGCAAATTACAGTCGCAAATAGGCAGTTTTCTTGTAGTGATAGGAACTTGTGCTAGCTTAACGTGGGCATTGGTTTCGTGTCATTCTGAGCTCTAAATCAAAAGTTAGAGACAATTAAGTGCAAACATGTCAAGTTTATTGGCCAGTTAAGATGATCATTCTTAACTGATCATTGGTGCTTATTGAGTTGAAGCTTATAAATGAAGCATAATGCATGGCATCACATAGTTTGGGATAGATTGGATAACTTGGAGGTTAGTGGTATGTATTTCTACCTTAAAATTTGTCACAATATAGAAACTTGAGCTAGCTTAACGTGGGCGTTTGTTTCGTGTCATTCTGAGCTCTAAATCAAAAGTTAGGGGCGATTTAGTGCAAAATGTCAATGTTATCGGCCAGTTAATTTGATCATTCTAAATTGATCATTGGTGAAGACTGAGTAAAGGCTTATAAATGAAACTTACTGCATAGCATCACGCCATTTTGGATAGATTTGATTTCTTGGACGCTTTGTCGTATCTATTTCTATCTCTCATTTTGTGAAAAGTTACAGACGATTAACTGCGGAAATGTCAAGTTGATCGGCCAGTTAAAATGATCTTTGTTAACTGATCATTGGTGCTTATTGAGTTGAGGCTTATAAATGAAGCATAATGCATGGCATCACGCAGTTTAGGACAGATTGGATAACTTGGACGCTTTGTCGTATCTATTTCTGTCTCAAAATTTGTCACAATATAGAATCTTGAGGTAGCTTAACATGGGCATTGGATTCGTGTCATTCTGAGCTCTAAATCAAAACTTATTGACAATTTAGTGCAAACATGTCATGGTTATCGACCAGCTAATTTGATCATTCTAAACTTATAATTGTCCTCATTGAGTAAAGGCTTATAAATGAAGCATTATGCACGATATTACGCAGTTTTTGATAGATTTGATTACTTGGATGATTTTTCCAAGCAACTTTAGTCTTAAATTTTATCACAATATAGAAAATTGAGCTAGGTTAACGTGGGCACCGGATTCGTGTCATTCTGAGGTCTAAATCAAAAGTTACGGATAATGTAGTGCATACATGTCAAGTTGATTGGCCAATTCAAATGATTATTTTAAACTAATCATTGATGCTCATTGAGTAAAGGCTTATAAAGGAAACACAATGCATGGCACCACGTAGTTATGGATAGATTGGATTACTTGGATGCTTTGTGATATCCATTTCTTTCTCATTTTTGTCACAATATAGAAACTTAAGCAAGCTTAACGTGGGCAGTGGATTTGTGTCATTCTAAGCTTTAAATAAAAAGTAATGGACGATTTAATGCAGACATGTTAAGGTTATCGGCCAGTTAATTTGATCATTCTAAACTGATCAGTGGTGCTCATTGAGTAAAGGCTTATAAATGAAACATAATGCATGACATCGCACATTTTGGGATAAATTGTATTACTTGAAGGCTGTTTCGTATCTATTTCTCTCTCGAAATTTGTCAAGATATAGAAAATTGAGCAAGTTTAACGTGAAAATTAGATTTGTGTCATTCTAATCTATAAATCAAAAGTTACGGGTGATTTAATGCAAAAATGTCAAGTTGATCGACCAGTTAAAATGATCATTCTAAACTGCTCATTGATGCTCATTGAGTAAAAGCTTATAAGTGAAGCACAATGCATGACATCACGTAGTTTTGGATAGATTGGATTACTTGGATGCATTGTCGTATCTATTTCGGTCTCAAAATTTGTCACAATATGGAAAATTGATGTAGCTTAACGTCGGCTTTGGATTTGTGTCATTATGAATTATAAATCAAAAGTTACAGAAGATTTAGTGTGGACATGTCAAGTTCATTGGCCAGTTGAAATGATCATTCTTAACTGATCATTGGTGCTTAATGAGTTCAGGCTTATAAATGAACCATAATGCATGACATCAAGCAGTTTTGGATAGATTGGATTACTTGGACGCTTTCTCCTATCTATTTCTGTCTCAAATTTTGTCACAATATAGAAACTTGAGCTAGCTTAACGTGGGCATTGGATTCGTGTCATTGTGAGCTCTAAATCAAAAGTTAGGGACGATTTAGTGCAAACATGTCAAGGTTATCGGCCGGTTAATTTGATCATTCTAAACTAATCATTGGTGCTCATTCTTAACTTATCTTTGGTGCTTAATGAGTTGAGGCTTATAAAATAAGCATAATGCATGGCATAGCGGGGATAGATTTCATTATTTTGATGCTTTGTCATATCTGTTTCCGCATCAAATTTCGCACAATATAGAAAATTGAGCTATCCTAATGTGTGCATTGGATTCGTGTCATTCTGAGCTATAAATCAAAAGTTACGGTCAATTTGGTGCAGACATGTCAAGTTGATCGACCAGTTAAAATGATCATTCTGAACTGATTATTGATGCTCAATGAGTAAGGGCTTATAAATGAAGCAAAATGCATGACAAAAATCAAATTTGGATAGATTGGATTACTTGGAAACTTTGTCGTATCTATTTTTCTTTCAAATTTTGTCATAAAATAGAAAATTGAGGTAGATAAACGTGGGCTTTGAATTTGTGTTATTATGAGCTCTAAATTAAAAGTTACGGACGAATTAGCACGGACATGTCAAGTTGATCAGCCAGTTAAAATGATCAGCCAGTTGCTCATTGAGTTGAGGCTTACAAATAAATCAAAATGCATGGCATCACGTAGTTTGGGATAGATTAGATAACTTGGACGCTTTGCCATATCTTTTTCTGTATCAAATTTTGTAACAATATAGTAACTTGAGCTAGCTTAACATGGTAATTGGATTCGTGTCATTGTGAGCTCTAAATAAAAAGTTATAGAAGATTTAGTGCAGACAAGTAAAGGTTATCGACCAATTAATTTGATCATTCTAAACTGATCATTGGTGCTCATTGAGTAAAGGCTTATAAATGAAGCATAGTGCATGGCATCATGCATTTTGGGATAGATTAGATTACTTGGAACCTTTTTCCTACCTATTTCTATCTCAAAATGTGGCACAACATAGAAAATTGAGCTTGCTTAATGTGGGCATTCGATTCGTGTCATTCTGAGCTATAAATCAAAAGTTACGGACAATCTAGGGCATACATGTCAAGTTGATTGGTCGATTCAAATGATCATTCTAAACTGATCATTGATGCTCATTGAGCAAAGACTTATAAATGAATCATAATCCATGACATTGCGTATTTTGGGATAGATTGGATTTTGTCGTATCTATTTCTGTTTCAAAATTTATCACAATATAGAAACTTGAGCAAGCTTAACGTGGGCATTGGTATCGTGTCATTCTGAGCTCAAAATCAAAAGTTAAGGATGATTTTGTGCAAACATGTCAAGGTTATCGGCATTTTGAGCCTTTGTCGTATCTATTTCTATCTCAAAATGTGGCACAACATAGAAAATTGAGCTTGCTTAACGTAGAAATTGGATTTGTGTCATTCTGAGCTATCAATCAAAAGTTACGGACAATATGGGACAGACATGTCAAGTTGATTGGCTAGTTCAAATGATCATTCTAAACTGATCATTGATGCACATTGAGCAACGGCTTATAAATGAATCATAATCAATGACATCGCGCATTTTGGGATAGATTGGATTACTTGGAAGCTTTGTCGTATCTGTTTCTGTTTCAAAATATATCACAATATAGAAACTTGAGCAAGCTTAACATGGGCATTGGTTTCGTGTCATTCTGAGCTCAAAATCAAAAGTTAAGGGCGATTTAGTGCAAACATGTCAAGGTTATCGGCGAGTTAATTTGATCATTCTAAACTGATCATTGGTGCACAGTGAGTAAAGGCTTATAGGAAGTATAATGCATGGCATCACGCAGTTTTGGATAGATTTAATTACTTGTATGCTTTGCTGTGTCTATTTCTGTCCCGAAAAGTTATGGACGATTTAGTGCAAACATTTCAAGTTGATCAGCCAGTTAAAATGATCATTCTCAACTGATCATTGGTGCTTATTGAGTTGAGGCTTATCAATGAAGGATAATGCATGGCATCACACAGTTCGGGACAGATTGGATAGCTTGGATGCTTTGTCGTATCTATTTCTGTCTCAAAATTTGTCACAAAATAGAAACTTGATCTAGCTTAACGTGGACACTGGATTCGTGTCATAAAGAGCTCTAAATCAAAAATTACGGACAATTTAGTCCAAAAATAACATGGTTATCGACCAGCTAATTTGATCATTCTAAACTGATCACTAGTGCTTATTGACTAAATGCTTATAAATGAAGCATCATGCACAACATTACGCAGTTTTTGATAGATTTGATTACTTGGAGGATTTTTCGAATCAATTTTAGCCTTAAATTTTATCACAATATAGAAAATTGATCTAGCTTAACATGGGCACCGGATTCGTGTCATTCGGAGATCTAAATCAAAAGTTACAGATAATCTAGTGCAGAAATGTGAAGTTGATTGGCCAGTTCAAATGATCATTTTAAACTGATCATTGATGCTCATTGAGTAAAGGCTTATAAATAAAACACAATGCATGGCATCATGTACTTTTGAATAGATTGGATTACTTGGACGCTTTCTCGTATCTATTTTTGTCTCAATTTTTTTACAATAAAGAAACTTGAGCAAGCTTAACGTGTGCATTGGTTTCGTGTCATTCCGAGATCTAAATAAAATTTAGGGATGATTATGTGTAAACATGTCAAGTTGATTGGCCAGTTAAGATGATCATTCTTAACTAATCATTGGTGCTTATTGAGTTGAGGCTTATAAATGAAGCATAATGCATGGCACCACGTAGTTCGGGATATATTGGATAAGTTGGAGGTTTGTTGTATCTATTTCTGCCTCAAAATTTGTCACAATATAGAAACTTGGAGCTAGCTTAACGTGGGCAATGGTTTCGTGTCATTCTAAGCCCTAAATCAAAAGTTAATTTGATCATTCCAAACTGATCAAGGGTATCAGCAAGTTAATTTGATCATTCCAAACTGATCATTGGTGCACACTGAGTAAAGGCTTATATGAAGCATAATGCATGGCATCACACAGTTTTGGATAGATTTGATTACTTGGCACTACAAGAAAACATTAAAATTTCCGACGGCATTTCCAACAGAATAAAAACCATCTGAATTTTCCAACAAAACGGCAATGGTTTTCCGATGGACTATAGAGGGAAACACTTTCGTCGGGGACGCGTCGGTAATTCCTGACGCCTGCACAACCGTCGGGAAATTGATGGTAAAACGTGATGGTCAAGTTTCGGTTTTCCGACGAACATGTGGTCGTCGGGTATCCTCTAGAAACCGTTGTAAATTACCGACGAAACTAGGACCATCGGTGTTTTTCCGACGACTTTCCGACAGCTTGTGTTTTTACTATCCGTTGGGAATCCGTCGTAAAATATACCGATGGGATGACGTCGATTGTCATCGGTTAGCCATCGGAAATATCCGACCGTTGTCGGAATCCATCGGCCATCCATCGGAAACTAAAGAAGAATCTATGAAAAAATTCTGATTCTTTGCCGGTGGTCGGAAACCGTCGGAAATCCATCGACAATGGAAGAAAAAATCTATTCAAAATTTGTGATTATCCGGTTGTGGTCGGAAACTGTCGGAAATCCATCGGAAAAGAGAATATTCTTAAGAATAATCTGTTTATAATTTGTAATTATCTGTTAAAAATTCATAATAATCTGTTAAAAATTCGTAATAATCTCTTAAATTTTTTTGATAATCTCTAATTTTTAATATAAATACGCTATGATCATTAACAATTTCTTCAGAACAAAAAATCTTTAAAAAATGTGTTGTTCGGGTTCTTATGATTATTTTCGATCGTGGATGGATAAACCTCGTTATGATTCAACAACGGGGGAATTGATTGATGAATTTGCGCAAGGTGTTGAAGAATTCATGACATTTGCATCAAACAATATAATGACATCGGAATACGGTAAAATGTATTGTCCATGTATTAAATGTCAAAATAATAGATTAATCTCTGTTAGAGAAGTACGTAATCATTTGTATAGGACTGGATTTATGCCGGGTTACAAAATTTGGTATTCACATGGAGAAACTGATGCAACGATGCAATATTATGGTAGTACTTCAAAAATGTTAGATAATACTAATGTTAGGCTAGAGGAACCGGCATCACAAGTTGATATAAACGGAGGTACTGTTCAAATGGTGAATGATGCATTTCGTGAACAAAGAGCATCATACATTGAAGATATTAGCAGTATAGAGGAACCTAATTTGGAAGCCCGGAATTTTTTTGATATGTTAGATGCATCCAAGCAACCTTTGTATAAAGGATGTAGAGATGGATTATCGCCTTTAGCTGCTGCAAGCAGGTTGATGACGATAAAGACGGATTTCAACTTTGCTGAAACTTGTGTGAATGCGATAGCTGATTTTGTTAGAGATATATTACCTGAAGATAATATTGCTCCTGCTTCATATTACGAAGTTGAAAAACTTGTAGCTGGTCTTGGATTGCCATATCAGATGATCGATCTATGTATTGACAATTGCATGATCTATTGAAGAAATGATGACAACCACATGAAGTGCCGATTTTGTCACAAACCTCGATTTCAAGAGACAAGCGGCAGAGTACCTATTCCGCATAAACAGATGTGGTATTTGCCATTAACAGAGAGGTTAACGAGGTTTATCAATCTGAACACATGGAAAAACCTATGATATGGCATGCAGAACATAATTCGAATGGAGAAATTGTGCATCCCTTGGATGCAAAAGCATGGAAACATTTTCAATAGGTTTATCCTAGTTTTGCATATGAGCCTAGAAACGTATACCTCGGGTTATCTACAGATGGATTCAACCCTTTTGGGAAGCATGGGAGGCAATACTCGTCGTGGCCAATTATTGTTACACCTTATAATTTGCCTCCTTCTTTGTGCATGAAACGAGAGTTTTTGTTTCTAACAAATCTCGTCCCCGGCCCAGAGCGTCCTAAGCGATTGCTTGATATTTTCTTGCAGCCACTAATTCATGAGTTAAAAATATTGTGGGAAAATGGTGTCGAAGTATTCGATGTTTCCAACCAACATAACTTCTTGATGCGAGCAGTACTTATGCTGACGATAAGGGATTTTCCAGCATATGGTATGTTATCAGGATGGTCGATGCCCCAAAGATTAGCATGCCCATATTGTCAAGATAATACTGATGCGTTCCAACACGGACGAAAGACTAGTTGGTTCGATTGTCATCTTCGATTTTTACCACAAGATCATCCATATCACCGCATCACGACATTGTTTAGGAAAAACAAAAATATTTTTGATGCCCCACCTCCGATTCTTGACGGGAATTATATGATGACTCAACTTAGAGATTTTGGTGCTGAGAGAACGGCTTCATGTGGAGGTAACGGACAGTACCCTGTTGATGGTTGTGGCGAATACCATAATTGGCACAAGAAGAGTATTTTTTGGGATTTACCATATTGGAAGGACCATTTGTTGCGCCATAATCTAGATGTTATGCACATTGAGAAGAATTTATTCGACAACATAATGAATACCATTCTAAATGTGCAAGGAAAAACAAAAGATAATTTGAAAGATAGATTGGATATGCCGGATATTTGTTCCCGGAAGGAACTATATTTAATTTCAAATGGAAAATCATTGTCTCCCGCATTCCGGTTGGATGCGCATGCAAAAGATAAATTCTTTGACTGGATTAAGCATAGTGTTAAATTTCTAGATGTATACGTATCTAATCTTCATAATTGTGTCGATACTATTGAAAGTAAATTTTCAGGGATGAAAAGTCATGATTGTCATGTTGTCATACAAAGACTATTCCCATTTGCCTTAGCGATCTGCTGCCTAAAAACGTCCACGAAGCAATTGCAGGTACATTTACATTATTTTATATATAAATAATCATAATTTCATATATTATATGATATTAAATATATTTTTTATGTAGGGATTGGTACTTTTTTCCGAGATTTATGTACAAGATCACTTACTACAGACGATATCCGAAATTTGGAGGAAAAAATACCGGTTCTCATTTGTAACCTGGAGAAAATATTTCTACCAGCATGTTTTGATGTTATGGAGCATCTTTCTATTCACCTCCCTAGAGAAGCAGTGCTTGGAGGACCTGTTCAATATCGATGGATGTATCCTTTTGAGAGATATATGTTCCACCTAAAGAAAAAAGTTAAAAATCTTGCCAGGGTTGAAGGTTCAATCGTCGCACAAAGTATTAATGAAGAAACATCTAACTTCGCCAGCTACTATTTTCCATCGCAAGTCCAAACAAAAAATAGATGACCTGCACGACATGATGATGGAGAAGAAAAACCAAGCTATCCAGTGTATGTGCTAGAAATATTTACACAAATTGGATGTTTAAGTGGAAAAGAGAAGATGCGACGCCTATCAGAGCAGGAACACAATCACTTGCATTTGTATATTTTGACAAATTGCGATGACGTTTTGGAATATGAAAGGTACATTCAATTAAATTTTGTTTTTAGTTGTTATTATAATTTATTGTTAATTATTTTTTCCATAATTAACAGGGTATACATGGAACAAATACGTGTTCATTATTCAGATTACAACGAGAATGAGTTGGTCGAACTTAAAAAAAGCAAATTTGCAAGATGGTTGTATGTTAGTGTTACCACAATTATGTAATTTTCAATAATAGTTTACTACTTATATATATATATATATATATATATATATATATATATATATATATATATATATTTGTAATTGACTACATTCAATTATTTTGTAGGTTATTACAGGTTCTCCTAGGGGATAACGTTTCCCACGTGGTTAGTTGAGTTGGTGAGTAGTTCTACATTTACTGCAAAATCTTATCCAATGTACTGCACTCGTGGATATGCTTTTAAGAGTCATCGCGAACGAAACTCACAAACAACTTGTAATTATGGTGTATCATCTCAATCGGGAGAAATTGTATACAACGGTATTTTTCGTGAAATATTAGAAGTTCACTATCCTGTAATGATTGATTTTAAGTGTATTGTGTTCTATTGTGACTAGTATGACCCTGTCATGGGTCAACGTGAAGACGAATTCGGTGTTACATCTGTCCACTCTCGTAAGCGACATCGAAAATATGATCCTTTTATACTTGCATCACAAGCGGATAACGTTTGTTACATTCGATATCCTCGTGAGGAATAAGCAAGATCTTTGGATTACAGGAACCTCAATACATCCTAGAGGAATGGTATGTGGTATTACCGAACAAAACCCTATGCAACAAAGCACAATTGGTAACTTAGGTTCCATAGAAACTTCTCTTGAATTTAACCTTGTTGTTGATGACAACACGAACGAAGATTACAACGTGTTTCAAGATTCAGAAGAAGAGATTGGCGAGTTTGACGACCAAAATTCAGCTAATTCGGAATGTTAACACATCACAATCATATTAAATTTGTGATAATAATATTTTATTTTTTCCATTCATTAATTATATATAAAATATTTTTTACTGATAATATTTCATTTCACATTATTATAATTATAATAAATTATAGTAAATCGAAAAATATTGAAAATAAATATTTATGATTTTATTTTTAAATTTATCTGCATAAATATATATTTTTTCGAAATATCCTCACCGACGGATTTCCGACGGAAATCCATCGACAATCTTATAATTAAAAGTGTTTTTTTTTATAAATTTATCTATATATTTTTTAACTTTTTAAATTTAATATTTTTTCGAAATATTGATTTACATTACCGACGGATTTTCGATAGCTTTATTAATTCCATCGGAAAGCCATCGGAAACCAGTCAAATACGTAATTGTAACGTGGGCCGACTATTTGTCGATCACGCATGTGGTTTAAGCCTTCCGACGGATTTCTGATGGATTTCCGATGGATTACCGATGGCTATACGCGGGAAACGTAATTCCCAACACGGGCTTTCGCAAAAATATTTATTTCATTGCCGACGGATTCTCGACGGAAATTGCCGTTGGAAATTTTAATATAACCTACGGCCGTTTCTTCTCTTTTCTCTCTCGCGTTTCTCTGCAACAAAATCTCTTTGCCTCCCCGCCGCATTCTCGCCGGAAAACCTGTTGTCGTCACTGGAATTCGACCTGTGGTCGTAAATAATGTAAGTTTTATTACATAATCTATATTTGTTAGATTTTTTAAGTTTCATGTTCAGTTTAATATCATGAACAAAAAATTGGTGGAACAAGCTTTCGAAAAAGAGGATGCAGTACAATTTTCCCGCCACATGAACGAGTGGAAACAAAAATAGAAAAAGGGAAAAGATAGACCAAGAGGGTTGAATGAGTCGGTTTGGAATGACTTTATTCGTTATTGCGAATCTTCCAGTGCTAAGAACATCTCGAGAACTAATTCAGGAAACCGAAAGAGTGACCAAGGAGGCAAAGGCATTTATATTCACAATGCTGGATCGATTAGTTTTCTAAGACGAGTTGATCAATTGGTAAATTAATTATTATATTAATTTTATTTATGATTATTTGAAAATTTTTAAAATATTAATTTAGAATTTTTTTACTTTTAGGCATAAGAAATTGGAGCGCCTCCAGATCACTTGCAATATCTCGAGGCCATCCACATGAACAAAAAGACTAGTCGTATCCAATATGGTCTCGTTAGTGAGATCATCGAAAAAGTAAAAAGTAAAAAAGTGATATTTTAACCCAGCAGTCTCAAGTTGGTTCTTCATCTTTGGTCGCCGAATTGCCTCGTTCTGAGATTAACTGTCTCGTTTTTTATGTAAATTTGATTTTTTTAAATATATAATTAATATTATAATAATTTTCTAATAATATTTTTTTGTTATTACAGAAAGTACCATTTTCTAAATTTCGTCATCCAAGACTTGGGAGAGTTGCAGATATGCAGCTAGAAACAAGGAGAATGAACAGCTAAAAGAAGAAATGGCGGCAATAGAGATGAATAATCTCAAAAGTATTGTAGAAATGATGAGAAACAAGTTGTCTGATGAATTTTTTTCTCCTCCTTGTCCTCCTGCCCCTCCGTTGTAATTTGTATTTTAAAACAATTTTTTAATTATTATATAATTAGAATATTATTTTTATTAATTGTATTATTATTTTTAAAACATTTAAAAATATTAATTTAATTTAATATAAATATTAGTTATATTAATATTTATAATTTAAAAATATTTAATGAAAATTTTTTAAAAAATAATTTTTTTTATTTTTTTCAATTAATTGGTTATTTCCGACGGATGCTTTCATCGGTAACTTCCGACGGAAGATTCCATCGGAAAAGTGTTGCCTACCTCCCGACGAGTAAAAATCGTCGAGAAATATCATCGGTTAAAATTCCCGACGGCAACAGTCATCGGAAAAGTCTCCATCACCAATTCGTTGGGAATATCCGACGGAAGTGTTCCATTGAATATCCGTCAGAGTTTTCCGACGGCAACCGACCGTCGTATATCCGTCGGAAAGTTCCAATGGAATACATCCATCGAATATCCATCGGAAGTTTCCGACGGCTTGTTTTTTCGCCAAGCCATCGGAAATTCCCGATACCTTCCCGACGGAAATTAATTTCCAATGAAATAGTCCCGACAGACCATTTTCATCAGAAAGTAGATAGGAATCGGTATTACCGACGTTTTTCCAACGAAACTGGCCATCGGGAATTTGATGTTTTCTTGTAGTGTGGATGCTTTGTCGTATCTATTTCTATCTCTCATTTTGTCACAATATATAAAATTGAGCTAGCTTAACGTGTGCATTGGACTTGTGTCATTTTGAACTATAAATCAAAATTTACGGACGATTTAGTGCAGAATGTCAAGTTGATCGGCCAGTTAAAATGATCATTCTTAACTGATCATTAATGCATATTGAGTTGAGGCTTATAAATGAAGCATAATGCATGGCGTCACGCAGTTCTGGATACATTGTATAACTTGGATGCTTTGTTGTATCTATTTTTATCTCTGATTTAGTCACATTATAGAATATTGAGCTAGCTTATCATGGGCATTGGATTCGTGTCATTCTGAACTATAAATCAAAAGTTAATGATGATATAGTGCGAACATGTCAAATTGATCAGCCATTTAAAATGATCATTTTTTACTCATCATTGGTTCTTATTGAGTTGAGGCTTATAAATGAAGCGTAATGCATGGCATCACGCAGTTTGGGACAGATTGGATAGCTTGGATGCTTTGTCGTATCTATTTTTGTCTCAAAATTCGTCACAAAATAGAAATTTGAGCTAGCTTAACATGGACACTGGATTCGTGTCATTCTGAAATCTAAATCAAAAGTTACGGACGATTTAGTGCAAACATAACATGGTTATCGACCAGCTAATTTGAACATTCTAAACTGATCATTGGTTCTCATTGAGTAAAGGCTTATAAATGAAGCATCATGCACGACATTACGCAGTTTTTGATAGATTTGATTACTTGGAGGATTTGATCTAATCAATTTTAGTCTTAAATTTTATCACAATATAGAAAATTGAGCTAGATTAACGTGGGCACCGGATTCGTGTACTTCTGAGCTCTAAATCAAAAGTTATAGACAATCTAGTGCAGAAATGTCAAGTTGATTGGCCAGTTCAAATGTTCATTCTAAACTGATCATTGATGCTCATTGAGTAAATGCTTATAGATGAAACACAATGCTTGGCATCACGTAGTTTTGGATAGATTGGATTACTTGGAAGCTTTCTCATATCTATTTCTGTCTCAAATTTTGTCACAATAAAGAAACTTGAGCAAGCTTAACATGGGCATTGGTTTCGTGTCATTTGGAGTCCTAAATAAAAAGTTAGAGACAATTAAGTGTAAACATGTCAAGTTGATTGGCCAGTTGAGATGATCATTCTTAACTGATCATTGGTGCTTACTGAGTTGAGGCTTATAAATGAAGCATAATACATGGCACCACGTAGTTCGGAATATATTGATAACATGGAGGCTTGTTGTATCTGTTTCTGCCTCAATATTTGTCATAATATAGAAACTTGAGTTAGCTTAACGTGGTCACTGGTTTCGTGTGATTCTGAGCTCTAAATCAAAAGTTAGGGACAATTTAGTGCAAACACGTCAAGGTTTTCGGCCAGTTAATTTGATCATTCTAAACTGATCATTGGTGCACAATGAGTAAAGGCTTATAAATGAAGTAAAATGTACGAGATCACGCAGTTTTTGGATATATTTGATTATTTGGACGTGTTGTTGTATCTAGTTCTATCTCTCATTTTGTCACAATATAGAAAATTGAGCTAGCTTAACATGGGCATTAGATTTGTGTCATGCTTAATTATAAATCAAAAGTTACAGACGATTTAGTGTGGACATGTCAAGTTGATCGGTCTGTTAAAATGATCATTCTTAACTGATCATTGGTGCTTATTGAGTTGAGGCTTATAAGTGAAGCATAATGCATGGCATCACGCAGTTTGGGGTAGATTGGATGACTTGTATACTTTGTCGTATCTATTTCTGTCTCTAATTAGTCACAATATAGAAAATTGAGCTATCTTAACGTGGGCATTGGATTCGTGTCATTCAGAACTATAATTCAAAAGTTACGGACGATTTAATATAGACATGTCAAGTTGATCGCCCAGTTAAAATGATCATTCTAAACTGATCACTGGTGCTCATAGAGTAAAAGCTTATAATGAAACACAATGCATGGCATCAGGCATTTTGGGTAAGATTGGGTTGCTTGGATACTTTGTCGTATCTATTTCAGTCTCCAAATTTGTCACAATATAGAAAATTAAACTAGCTTAACGTGTACATCGGATTCGTGTCATTATGAGCTATAAATAAAAAGTTACGGACAATTTATTGAGACATTCCAAGTTGATCGGCCAATTAAAATGATCATTCTTAACTGATCATTGGTTCTTATTGAGTTGAGGCTTATAAATGAAGCATAATGCATGGCATCACACAGTTCAGGATAGATTGGATAACTTAGATGCTTTGTTGTATCTATTTCTATCTTTATTTTTGTTACAATATAGAAAATTGAGCTACCTTAACGTGGGCATTGGATTCGTGTGATTCTGAGCTATGAATCAAAAGTTGATTTAGTGTAGACATGTCAAGTTGATCGACCAGTTAAAATGATCATTCTGAACTAATTATTGGTGCTCAATGAGTAAGGGCTTATAAGTGAAGCAAAATGCATGACATCACACAGTTTTGGATAGATTGGATTAACGTTTTGTCATCTCTATTTATGTTTCAAAAAATTTCACAATATAGAAAATTGAGCTAGATTAACGTGGGATTTGAATTTGTGTTATTCCAAGCTCTAAATAAAGAGTAACGGACGAATTAATGCGGATATTTCAAGTTGATCGGCCAATTAAAATGATCATTCTGAACTGATCATTGTTGCTCATTGAGTTGAGGCTTATAAATAAAGCATAATGCATGACATCACGTAGTTTGGGATAGATTGGATAACCTGGATGCTTTGTCGTATCTTTTTCTGTCTCAAATTTTGAAACAATATAGAAACTTGAGCTAGCTTAACATGGGCATTGGATTTGTGTCATTGTGACCTCTAAATAAAAAGTTATAGACGATTTATTGCAGACATGTCAAGGTTGTTGACTAGTTAATTTTATCATTCTAAACTTATCATTGGTGCTCATTGAGTAAAGGTTTATAAATGAAACATATTGCATGGTATCATGCATTTTGGGATAGATTGGATTACTTGGAGCCTTTGTCGTATCTATTTCTATCTCAAAATGTGGCACAACATAGAAAACTGAGCTTGCTTAACGTGGGCATTGGATTCGTGTCATTCTAAGCTATAAATCAAAAGTTACGGACAATCAAGGCCAGACATGTCAAGATTATTGGCCAGTTCAAATGATCATTCTAAACTGATCATTGATGCTCATTGAGTAAAGGTTTATAAATGAAGCACAATGCTTGGCATCTCGTAGTTTTGGATAGATTGGATTACTTGGAGGCTTTGTCATATCTATTTTTGTCTCAATTTTTGTCACAATATAGAAACTTGAGCAAGCTTAACATGGGCATTGGATTCATGTCATTCTGAGCTCTAAATATAAAATTATGGACGATTTAGTGTATATATGTTAAGGTTATCGGCCAGTTAATTTGATCATTCAAAACTGATCATTGGTGCTCATTGAGCAAAGGCTTATAAATGAATCATAATCCATGACATCGCGCATTTTGGGATAGATTGGATTACTTGGAGGTTTTGTCGTATCTATTTATGTTTCAAAATTTATCAAAATATAGGAACTTGAGCTAGCTTAACGTGGCATTGGTTCCGTGTCATTCGGAGCTCTAAATCAAAAGTTTGGGACGATTTAATGCAAACATGTCAACGTTACCGGCCAGTTAATTTGATCATTCTAAACTGATCATTGGTGCACACTGAGTAAAGGCTTATAAATGAAGCATAATGCATGGCATCCCACAGTTTTGGATAGATTTGATTACTTGGACGCTTTGTCATATCTATTTCTATCTCTCAATTTGTCACAATAAAGAAAATTGAGCTAGATTAATGTGGACATTGGATTTGTGTCATTTTGAACTATAAATCAAAAGTTACGGACGATTTAGTGCGGACATGTCAAATTGATCGGCTAGTTAAAATGATCATTCTTAACTGATCATTGGTGCTTATTGGGTTGATGCTTATAAATGAAGCATAATGCATGACATCACGCAGTCCGGGATAGATTGGATGACTTGGATGCTTTGTTATATCTATTTCTGTCTCTAATTTTGTCACAAAATAGAAAATTGAGCTAGGTTAACGTGGGCATTGGATTCGTGTCATTCTAAACTATAAATCAAAAGTTACGGAAGATTTAGTGCGAACATGTCAAGTTGATCGGCCAATTAAAATGATCATTCTTAACTAATCATTGGTGCTTATTGAGTTGAGACTTATAAATGTAGCATAATGCATGACATCACGTAATTCAGGATATATTGGATAACTTGGAGGTTTGTTGTATCTATTTCTGCCTCAAAATTTATCACAATATAGAAAATTGAGCTAGCTTAACTTGGGCATTGGTTTCCTGTCATTCTAAGCTTTAAATCAAAAGTTATGGACGATTAAGTGTAAACATGTCAAGGTTATCGGCCAGTTAATTTGATCATATGTCAGAATATTTTTTTTATACATGTCGAAGTGCTTCGAATCATTGCTATTGACCCAGACTTGTTCTAAAAAAGTCGAGGCATTTCGAATTGTTTTTTGACACGGACAAAGTCAGGGAAAACCTCAGAAATTATTTAAATATTGAACCATGGACATATAAGAGTTCTGAATCGAATCACTTTTGAAAGAAGATCTTTTGCCTCATGGTAGCCTGCTCTAGTCCCCTTACAAAGGTTCAATATTGAAATAATTTCAGAGGTTTTCCCTCTTTTCTTTCTAAGAGGTGGAATAGAATAACCGGTTGAAGCGTAATGATCACATGTCTGTAATGCATTGTATGTCTCAGAATGGGTCCCATTCTAAACTGATCATTGGTGCACAATGAGTAAAGACTTATAAATGAATCATAATGCATGATATCACGCAGTTTTGAATAGATTTGATTACTTGGACGCATTGTCGTATCTAGTTCTATCTCTTATTTTTTCACAATATAGAAAATTGAGCTAGCTTAACGTGGGCATTAGATTTGTGTCATTCTGAACTATAAATCAAAAGTTATGGACGATATAGTGCGGACATGTCAAGTTGCTCGGATAGTTAAAATGATCGCTTTTAACAGATCATTGGTGCTTATTGAGTTGGGGCTTATAAATGAAGCATAATGCATGGCATCACGCAATTCAATCTATCCAAAACTGCGTCATGCCATGCATTGTGTTTCATCAATAAGCCTTTACTCAATGAGCATCAATGATCAGTTTAGAATGATCATTTTAACTGGACGATCAACTTGACATGTGTGTACTAAATCATCCGTAACTTTTGATTTAAAGGTCAGAATGACACAAATCCAAAGTCCGCGTTAAGCTAGATCAATTTTCTATATTGTGACAAAATTAGAGACAGAAATAGATTTGACAAAGCGTCCAAGTAATCCAATCTATCCAAAACTAAGTCATGCCATACATTGTGCATCATTTATAATCCTTTACTCAATGAGCATCAATGATCAGTTAAGAATGATCATTACCACAAACCGATCAACTTGACATGTCCGAACTAAATCATCCGTAACTTTTGATCTATAGCTCAGAATGACACAAATCAGAAGCCCACGTTAAGCTAGCTCAATCTTTCTAAATTGTGATAAAATTTCAGACTTCAAGTGCTTCGAGAAATCCTCCAAGTAATCAAATCTATCAAAAGCTGCGTGATGTCATGGAGTGTGCTTCATTTATAAGCCTTTACTCAATGAGCATCAATGATAAGTTTAGAATGATCATTAACTGGCCGATCAACTGACATATTTGCACTAAATCATTCGTA
This sequence comes from Pugionium cornutum, assembly GCA_018901935.1. NCBI lineage: Eukaryota > Viridiplantae > Streptophyta > Magnoliopsida > Brassicales > Brassicaceae > Pugionium > Pugionium cornutum. Next base: position 12,405,954 of record CM032165.1, on the reverse strand, counting down.
ATTTTGGATTTAGAGCTCAGAATGACACAAATCCACAGTCCACGTTAAGCTAGCTCAATTTTCTATATTGTGACAAAGATTGAGATAGAAATAGATTTGACAAAGCGTCCAAGTAATCCAATCTATCGAAAAGTGCGTCATGCCTTGCATTGTGCTTTATTTATAAGCCTTTAATCAATGAGCATCAATGAACAGTTTAGAATGATCATTTTAAGTGGCCGATCAACTTGACATGTCTGCACTATATCGTGCGTAACTTTTGATTTATAGTTCAGAATGACACGAATCCAATGCCCACGTTAAGCTAGCTCAATTTTTAATATTGTGACAAAATTTGAGACATAAATAGATACAACAAAGTGTCCAAGTAATCCAATCGATCCAAACTTGCATGATGCCATGCATTGTGCTCCATTTATTCGCCATTACTTAATGAGTATCAATGATCTGTTTAGAATGGATCATTTTAACTAGCCGATCAACTTGAGATGTTTGCACAAAATCATCTGTAAGATTTGATTTATAGCTCAGAATGACACGAATCCATTGCCCACGTTAAGGTAGCTATATTTTCTATATTGTCACAAAATTTGAGACGAAATAGATTCGACAAAGCGTCCAAGTATTCCAATCTATCCAAAACGGCGCCATGCCATGCATTGTGCGTCATTAGAAAGCCTTTACTTAATGAGCATCAATGATCAGTTTAAAATGATCATTTTAACTGGCTGATCAATTTTACATGTCTACATTAAATCGTCCATAACTGTTGATTTAGAGGTCAGAATGAGACAAATCCAAAACCCACATTAATCTAGCTCAATTTTCTATATTGTGACAAACTTTGAAACAGAAATAGATTTGACAAAGCATCCAAGTAATCCAATCTATCCAAAAAGGCATCATGCCAAGCATTGTGCTTCATTTATATGGCATTACTCAATGAGCACCAATGATCAGTTAAGAGTGATCATATAACTCGCCGATCAACTTGAGATTTCAACACTAAATCGTCCGTAACTTTTTATTTAGAGCTCAGAATGACAGAAATCCAAAGCCCATGTTAAGCTAGCTCAATTTTCTATATTGTGATAAAATTTGAGATAGAAATAGATTCGACAAAGCGTCAAAGTAATCCAATCTATCCAAAACTTCGTCATGCCAAGAATTGTGCTTCATTTATAAGCATCTACTCAATGAGTACTAATGATCAGTTAGGAATGATCATTTTAACTGGCTGATCAACTTGACATGTCCAAACTAAATTGTCCGTAAGTTTTGATTTAGAGTTCAGAATGACAGAAATCCAAAGCCCACGTTAACCTAGCTCAATTTTCTATATTGTGATAAAGTTTTAGATAGAAATTGATTCAACAAAGCGTCCAAGTTATCAAATATGTCCAACAGTTCGTCATGCCATGCAATTTGCTTCATTTACAAGTCTCTTTTCAATGAGCACCAATGATTAGTTAAGAATGATCATTTTAACAGGCCGATCAACTTGACATGTCCACGCTAAATCATCCGTACCGTTTTATTAATGACCCAAATCCAAACGTGGTAAAGACCCAAATCCAAAGCCCACGTTAAGCTACCTCAATTTTCTATATTGTGATAAAATTTGAGACAGAAAAAGATATGACAAAGCGACCTAGTTATCCAATCTATCCCGAACTGCGTGATGACATGCATTGTACTTCATTTATAAGTCTTTACTCAATGAGCATCAATGATCAGTTAAGAATGATCTATTCGACTAGCCGATCACCTTGATATTTCCGCACTAAATCGTCCGTAACTTTTGATTATACCTCGGAATGACACAAATCCAAAGCCCACGTTAAGCTAGCTTAATTTTCTAAATTGTGAGAAAATTTGAGACAGAAATAGATATGCAAAGCGTCCAAGTAATACAATCTATCCAAAATTGCGTGATGTCATGCATTGTGCTTCATTTATAATCCTTTACTCAATGAGCATCAATGATAAGTTTAGAATGATCATTTTAAATAGTCGATCAACTTGACATGTCTACACTAAATCGTCCGTAACTTTTTTTGATAGCTCAGAATGACACGAATCCATTGCCCACGTTAATCTAGCTCAATTTTCTATATTGTTACAAGTTTTGAGACATCAATAAATACGACAAAGCATCCAAGTAATACAATCTTCTTAAACTGCGTAATGCCATGCATTGTGCTATATTTATAAGCCTTTACTCATTGAGCATCAATGATCAGTGTTGAATGATCATTTTAACTGGCTGATCAATTTGACATGTCTGTACTAAATGGTCCGTAACTTTTGATTTATTGCCCAGAATGACATGAATCTCATGCCCACATTAAGCTAGGTCAAGTTTCAATATTGTGAAAAGTTTTGAAACAAAAATAGATACGACAAAAAAGTTTTTGATAATACAATCTATCAAAAACTGCATGATCTCATGGATTATGTTTCATTTATAAGCCTTTTCTCAATGAGCACCAATGATCAATTTATAATGATCATAATAGCTGGTCGATCAACTTGACATGTCTGCACTAAATCTTCCGTAAATTTTGATTAGAGCTCAAAATGACACGGATCCAATGCCCACGTTAAGCTAACTCAAGTTTCAATATTGTGACAAAATTTTAGAAAGAAATAGATATGACAAAGCATCCAAGTAATACAATCTATCCTAAACTGTGTGATGCCATGCATTATGCTTCATTTATAAGCATTTACTCAATAAGCACCAATGATCAGTTTAAAATGATCATATTAACTGGTCGATCAACTTGACTTGTTTGCACTAAATCGTCCGTAAAATTTGATTTAGTTCTCAAAATGACACGAATCCAATGCCCACATTAAGCTAGCTAAAGTTTCAATATTGTGACAAAATTTGAGAAATAAATAGATATGACAAAGTGTCCAAGTTATCCAATCTACCCCGATCTGTGTGATGCCATGCATTATGCCTCATTTACAAGCCTCTACTCAACGAGCACCAATGTACAGTTAAGAATGATCATTTTAACTTCCAATAAACTTGACATGTCTGCACTAAATCTTTCGTAACTTTTGATTTAAAGCTCAAAAAGTCACAAATCCAAAGCCCACATTAAACTAGCTCAATTTTCAAAATTGTGAGAAAATTTGAGACAAAATATATACGCAGAACGTCTAAGTAATACAATCTATCTTAAACTGTGTAATGCCATGCATTATGCTTTATAAGCCTTTACTTAATGAGCACCAATGATCAGTTTAAAAAGATCATGTTAGCTGGTCGATCAACTTGACATGTCTGCACTAAATTATTCTTTTGATTTAGAGCTCAGAATGACAGTAATCCGATGCCCACATTAAGCGAGCTCAAGTTTCTATATTGTGACAAAATTTGAGACAGAAATATATACGAAAAAGCATCCAAGTAATCCAATCTCACCAAAACTGGGTGATGCCATGCATTGTGCTTCATTTATAAGCCTTTACTCAATGAGCATCAATGATCAGTTTAGAATGATCAAGTTGACGTGTATGCAATAAATCGTCCATAACTTTTGAATTAAAACTCAGAATTATGAATCCAATGTCCATGTTAACCTAGTTCAATTTTCTATATTGTGACAAGTTTTGAGACAAAAATAGATACGACAAAGTATCCAAGTAATACAATTTATCCCAAACTGCATGATGCCATGCATTGTGCTTTATGTATAAGCCTTTACTCAATGAGCTTCAACGATCAGTTTAGAATGTTCATTTTAACTTGCTGATCAACTTGACATGTCCGCACTAAATCGTCCTTTTGAATTAGAGCTCAGAATGACACGAATCCGATGTGCACCTTAAGCTAGCTCAAGTTTCTATATTGTGACAAAATTTGAGATAGAAATAGATACGACAAAGCATACAAGTAATCAAATCTAACCAAAACTGTGGGATACCATGAATTGTGCTTCATTTATAAGCCTTTACTTAATGCGCATCAATGATGATTTTAGAATGATCATTTTAACTAGTCGATCAACTTGAAAAGTCTGCAGTAAATCGTCCGTAACTTTTGATTTATAGGTGAGAATGACACGAATCCAGTGCCTACGTTAAGCAAGCTCAAGTTTCAATAATGTCACAAAATTTGAGAAAGAAATAGATATGACAAAGCATCCAAGTTGTCAATTCTATCTCGATCTAAGTGAAGCTATACATTATGCTTCATTTATAAGCCTCTACTCAATGAGCACCAATGATCAGTTAAGAATGATCAATTTAACTTCCAATAAACTTGAAATGCCCGCACAAAATGTTTCATAACTTTTTATTTATAGCTCAGAATTACACGAATCCAATGCCCACGTTAAGCTAGGTCAATTTTCTATATTGTGACAAGTTTTGAGACAAAAATAGATACGCAAAACGTCCAAGTAATACAATCTATCCAAAACTGCATGATGCCATGCATTGTGCTTCATTTATAAGCCTTTACTCAATGAGCATCAGTGATAAGTTTACAATGATCATTTTAACTGATCGATCTACTTGACATGCCTGCACTAAATCGTCCGTCATTTTTTATTTATAGCTCAAAATGACACGAATCCAATGCCCATGTTAAGCTATCTCAATTTTCTATATTGTTACAAGTTTTGGGACAGAAATAGATACGACAAAGCATCCAACTAGTACAATCTATCTAAAATTGCTTGATGCCATGCATTATGCTTCATTTATAAGCCTTTAGGCAATGAGCACCAATGATCAGTTTAGAATGATCATATTAGCTGGTCGATCAACTTGACATGTCTTCACTAAATCGTCCTTTTGAGTTAGTGTTCAGAATGACACGAATAGGATGCCCACATTAAGCTAGCTCAAGTTTCTATATTGAGACAAAATTTGAGACCGAAATAGATACGACAAAACATCCTTAACTGTTGATTTAGAGCTTATAATAACACAAATCCAAAACCCACATTAAGCTAGCTTAATTTTCTATATTGTGATAGAAATTACGAAAAAAATAGATACGACAAATCGTCCAAATAATCCAGTGTATCCAAACTGCGTGATGCCATGTATTGTGCTTTAGTTATAAGCCTTTACTCATTGAGCATCAATGATTAGTGTAGAATGATCATTTTAACTGGCTGTTCAACTTAACATGTCTCTACTAAGTGGTCTGTAACTTTTAAATTATTTTTCAAAATGACATGGATCCAATGCCCATGTTAAGCTAGCTCAAGTTTCAATATTGTGACAAGTTTTAGACAAAAATAGATACGACAAAGCATTTAAGTAATACAATCTATCCCAAACTGCGTGATCTCATGCATTATGTTTCATTTATAAGCCTTTACTCAATGAGCACCAATGATCAATTTATAATGTTCATAATTACTGGTCAATCAATTTGACATGTCTGCACTAGATCGTTCGTAACTTTTGATTTAGAGCTCAAAATGACACAGATCCAATGCCCACGTTAAGGTAGCTTAAGTTTCAATATTGTGACAAAATTTTAAAAAGAAATAGGTATGACAAAGCGTACAAGTTATCCAATCTAGCCCGAACAGTGAGATGCCATGCATTATTCTTCATTTGTAAGCCTCTACTCAATCAGCACCAATGAACACTTAAGAATAATCATTTTAACTGGCCGTTCAAATTGACATGTCCGCACTAAATAGTCCATAACTTTTGATTTAGAGCTTAGAATGACACAAATCCAAAGCCCATGTTAAGCTAGCTTAATTTTATATATTGTGACAAAAATTAAGACAGAAATAGATAAGACAAAAAGTCCAAATAATCCAATATATCCAAACTGCGTAATTCCGTGCACTGTGCTTTACTTATAAGGCTTTACTCAGTGATCATCAATGATAAGTGTAGAATGATCATTTTAACTGGCTAATCAACTTGACATGTCTGCACTAAATCGTACATAACTTTTGAATTATTGCTCAAAATGACACAAATCCAATGCCCACGTTAAACTAGCTCAATTTTCTATATTGTGAGAAAATTTGAGATGGAAATAGATACGACAAAGCGTCCAAGTTATCTAATCTATCTCGAACTGTGTGATGTCATACATTATGCTTCATTTATAAGCCCTTACTCAATGAGGACTAGTGATCTTTTTAACTGGCCGATCAACTTGCCATGTCTACACTAAATCGTCCTTAAATTTTGATTTGTAACTCACAATGACACGAATCCAATGCCTACGTTAACCTAGCTCAATTTTCTATATTGTGACAAAATTTTGAGACAGAAATAGATACAACAAAGCGTCCAAGTTATCCAATCTATCCCAAACTGCATGATGCCATGCATTGTACTTCATTTATAAGCCTTTACTCAATGAGCATCAATTATCAGTTTAAAATGATCATTTTAAGTGGTCGATCAACTTGACATGTTTGTACTAAATCGTCCGTAACTTTTGAGAATGACATGAATCCAATGCCCACTTTAAACTAGCTCAATTTTCTATATTGTGACAAGTTTTGAGACAAAAATCGATAAGACACACCATCCAAGTAATCCAATCAATCCAAACTGTGTGATGTCATGCATTGTTCTTTATTTATAAGCCTTTATTCAATGAGCACCAATGATCAATTTAGAATGATCATTTTAACTGGTCGATCAACTTGACATGTTCGCACTAAATCATTCGTAACTTTTGATTGGAGATCAGAATGACATAAATCCAAAGCCCACGTTAAGCTATCTCAATTTTCTATATTGTGATAAAATTTCAGACTAAAACTGCTACGAAAAATCCTCCAAGTAATCGAATCTATCAAAAATGGTGTAACGCCATTCATTATGCTTCATTTATAAGTCTTTACTCAATGTGCACCAGTGATCAGTTTAGAATGACCATTTTAACTGGCCGATCAACTTGACATGTCTACACTAAATCATATGTAAATTTTGATTTATAGCTCAGAATGACACGAATCCAATGCCCACGTTAAACTACCTCAATTTTCTATATTGTGACAAGTTTTGAGATAGAAATAGATACGAAAAAGTATACAAGTAATCCAATCTATCCAAACTGCGTGATGCCATGCATTGTGCTTTATTTATAAGCTTTTATTCAATGAGCACCAATGATAAGTTTAGAATAATCATTTTAACTGATCGATCAACTTGACATGTTTGTACTAAATTGTCTGTAGAATTTGATTTATAGCTCACAATGACACGAATCGAATGCCCACGTTAAGCTAGCTCAATTTTCTATACTGTGACAAAATTGGAGACACAGATACGACATGGCGTTTAAGTTATCCAATCTATCTCGAACTACGTGATACCATGCATTATGCTTCACTTATAAGCCTCTAATCAATGAGCACCAATGATCAGTTAAAAATTATCATTTTAACCGGCCAATCAACTTGACATGTTGGCACAAAATCCTCCGTAACTTTTGATTTAGAGATCAGAATGACACAAATCCAAAGCCCGCGTTAATCTATCTCAATTTTCTATATTGTGATAAAATTCAGACTAAAATTGCTACGAAAAATCCTCCAATTAATCGAATCATTCAAAAACAGCGTAACACCGTTCATCATGTTTCATTTATAAGCCTTTACTCAATGAGCACGATTGATATGTTTAGAATGACCATTTTAACTGGCCGATCAACCTGATATGTCTGAAATAAATCGTATGTAATTTTTTTATTTGTAGCTCAGAATGACACGAATCCAATGCCCACGTTAAGCTAGCTCAATTTTTTTTTATTGTGACTAAATTTGAGAAAGAAATAGATACGACAAAGAGTCCATGTTATCCAATCTGCCCAAAACTTTGTGATGCCATGCAATGTGCTTCATTTGTAAGCCTTGACTCAATGAGCATCAATGATCAGTTTAGAATAATAATTTTAACTGGTCGATCATCTTGACATGTTTGTACTAAATCGTCCGAAAGTTTTGATTTATAGCTCAGAATGACACGAATCCAATTCCCACGTCAAACTAGCTCAATTTTCTATACTGTGACAATTTTTTAGACAGAAATAGATACGACAAAGCACCCAAGTAATCCAATCTATCGAAACTACGTAATGCCATTGATTGTGCTTTATTTATAAGCGTTTACTCAATGAGCATCACTGATCAGCTTAGAATGATCATTTTAATTGGCTGATCAACTTGACATGTCTAAATAAATCGGCAATAACTTTTGATTTCTAGCTCAGAATGACACGAATCAAATGCCCATGTTAATCTCGCTCAATTTTCTATATTGTGACAAGTTTTGAGACCAAAATATATACGACAAAGTATCCAAATAATCCAATAAATCCAAACTGTGTAATGCCATGCATTGTGATTTTTTATAATCTTTTACTCAATGAGCATCAATGATCAGTTTAGAATAATCATTTTAATTGGCTGATCAACTTGACATGTCTGCACTAAATCGTCCGTAACTTTTTGATTTATAGCTTAGAATGACACAAATCCAATGCCCATGTTGAACTAGCTCAATTTTCTATATTGTGACAAGATTTATAAAGAAATAGATACGACAAAGCATCCAAGTAATCAATCTATCCAAACTGCATGATGCCATGCATTGTGCTTTATTTATAAGCATCTATTCAATGAGCACCAATTATCAGTTTAGAATAATCATTTTAACTGATCGATCAACTTGACATGTTTGCACTAAATCAGCCATACCTTTTGATTTATAGCTCACAATGACATGAATCCAATGCACACGTTAAGCGAGCTCAATTTTCTTTACTATGACAAAATTGGAGACAGAAATAGATAAGACAAAGCGTTTAAGTTATCCAATCTATCTCAAACTACGTGATACCATGCATTATGCTTCACATATAAGAGTCTAATCAATGAACACCAATGATCAGTTAAGAATGATCATTTTTACCGGCCAATCAACTTGACATGTTCGCACTAAAATTTTGATTTAGAGATCAGCATGACACACATCCAAAGCCCACGTTAGGCTATCTCAATTTTCTATATTGTGATAAAATTTAACACTAAAACTGCTAAGACAAATCCTCCAAGTAATCGAATCTATCAAAAAAGGCATAACACCATTCATTATTCTTCAATTATAAGCATTTACTCAATGAGCAAAAGTGATCAGTTTAGAATGACCATTTTCACTGGCCGATCAACTTGACATGTCTACACTAAATCGTATGTAATTTTTGATTTATAGCTCAGAATGATACGAATCCAATGCCCACGTTAGGCTACCTCAATTTTCTATATAGTGACAAAATTTGAGACAGAAATAGGTACGACAAAGTGTCCAAGTTATCCAATATATCCAAAACTGCGTGATGCCATGCATTGTGCTTCATTTGTAAGCCTTTACTCAACGAGCGTCAATGATTTGTTTAGAATGATCATTTTAACTGGTCGATCAACTTGACATGTGTGCACTAAATTGTCCGAAACTTTTGATTTATAGCTCAGAATGACACGAATCCAATTCCCACGTTAAGCTGCCTCAATTTTCTATGCTGTGACAAGTTTTGAGACAGAAATAGGTATGAAAAAGCACCCAAGTAATCCAATCTATCCAAACTGCATAATGCCATGCATTGTGCTTTATTTATAAGCCTTTACTCAATGAGCATCATTGATCAGTTTAGAATGATAATTATAATTGGCCTATCAACTTGACATGTCTGCACTAGATCGTCCGTAACTTTTTATTTATAGCTCAGAATGACACAAATCCAATGCCCACGTTAAGTTAGCTCAATTTTCTATATTGTGACAAGTTTTGAGACAGAAATAGATACAACAAAGCATTTAAATAATCCAATATAACCAAACCGCATGATGCCATGTATTATATTTCTTTTATAAGTCTTTACTCAATGAGCACCAATGATTAGTTTAGAATGATCATATTAACTGGGCCGTCAACTTGATATGTGCACACTAACTTGCCGTAACTTTTGATTTAGAGCTCAGAATGAAACGATTTCAATGCCCACATTAATCTAGCTCAATTTTCTATGTTGTGACAAAATTTGAGACAAAAATAGATACGACAAATCGTCAACCTAATCCAATCTATCCAAACATGCGTGATGTCATGCATTGTGCTTCATTTATAAACCTTTACTCAATGAGCATCAATCATCAGTTTAGAATGGATCATTTTAACTTTCCGATCAACTTGACATGTCTGCCCTAAATCATCCGTAACTTTTGATTTATAGCTCAGAATGACACGAATCCAATGCCCACGTTAAGAGCTCAACTTCAATATTGTGATAAAGTTTAAGACTAAAATTGCATCGACAAATCCTCCAATCAATCAAATCTTTAAAAAACTACGTAATGTCATGCATTATGCTTTACTCAATGAGCACTAGTGATCAGTATAGAATGATCAAATTAACTAACTGATAACCTTGACATGTCTGCACTAAATTGTACATAATTTTTTATTTTGAGCTCATAATTACACGAATTCAATGCCCACGTTAAGCTAGCTCAAGTTTCTATATTGTGACAAAATTTGAGACAGAAATAGATGTGACAATGCGTCTAAGTTATCCAATCTATCCCAAACTGCGTGATGTCATGTAATATGCTTCATTTATAAGCTTTTACTCAATGAGCATCAATGATTAGTTTAGAATGATCATATTAACTGGCCGATCAATTTGACATGTCTGCACCAAATCATCTGTAACTTTTGATTTAGAGGTTATAATGACACGAATCCGATGCCCATGTTAAGCTAGCTAAAATTTCTATACTGTGATAATATTTAAGACTAAAAATGCTTCGACAAATCCTCTAAGTAATCAAATCTATGAAAATTGTGTAATGTCGTGCATTACGCTTCATTTATAATCATTTACTCAATGAGCACCATTGATCAGTATAGAATGATCAAATTAACTGGCCGATAACCTTGACATGTGTGCACTAAATCATCCATAATTTTTATTTTGAGCTCAGAATGACAAGAATTCAATCCCCACGTTAAGCTAGCACAATTTTCTATATTGTGACAAAATTTGAGACAGAAATAGAAACGACAAGACGTCCGATTATTCAATCTATCCCAGACTACCTGATGATATGCCTTATGATTAATTTATAAGCCTCAAATAAATGAGCACGAATGATAATTTAAGAAATATCATTTTAACTGGCTTATACCCTTGACATGTCAGCACTAAATCGTCTGTAACTTTTGATTTAGAGCTCAGAATTACACAAATCCAAAGCCCATGTTAAGGTAGCTCAATTTTCTATATTGCGACAAAATTTCAGACATAAATAGATACGACAAAGCATCAATGAATCTAATCTATCCCGAACTGCGTGTTGTCAAGTATTATGCTTCTTTAATAAGCCTTTACTCAATGAGCACCAATGATTAGTTTGGAATGATCATATTAACTGGCCGATCAACTTGAGATGTCCGCATTAAATCTTTTTTAACTATTGATTTAGAGCTCAGAATTACATGAATCTGATGCCCACGTTAAGCTAGCTCAATTTTCTATATTATGATAAATTAAAGACTAAAATTTCTTCGACAAATCCTCCACGTAATCAAATCTATCAAAAAATACGTAATGTCATGCATTATTTTTCATTTATAAGCCTTTACTCAATGAGCAGCATTGATCAGTATAGAATGATCAAATTAACTGGTCGATAACCTTGACATGTCGGCACTAAATCGTCCATAACTTTTTATTTTGAGCTCAAAATGAAACGAATCCAATGCCCACATTAAGCTAGTTCAAGTTTATATATTGTGAGAAAAATTGAGACACAAATAGATACGACAATGAGTCAAAGTTATCCAATCTATTAAAAACTGTGTGATATCATGCATTGTGCTTCATTTATATGCCTTTACTCAATGAATATCAATTATCAGTTTAGAATGATCATTTTAACTGGCCGATCAACTTTACATGTCTACCCTAAATCATCCATAACTTTTGATTTATAGCTCAGAATGACACGAATCCAATGCCCACGTTAATCTTGCTTAGTTATTATATTGTGACAAATTTTGATACATAAATAGATACGACAAAGCCTCCAAGTAATCCAATCTATCCCAAAATGCATGATGTCATGCATTATGTTTCATTTATAAGCCTTTACTCAATGAGCACCAATTATCAGTTTAGAATGATCAAATTAACTGGCCGATAACCTTGACATGTCTGCACTAAATCGTCCATAACTTTTTATTTAGAGCTCAGAATGACACGAATCCAATGCCCACATTATGCCAGCTCAAGTTTCTATATTGTGACAAAATTTAAGACAGAAATAGAAATGATAAAACGTCCAATTATCCAATCTAGCATGTACTACGTGATTGCATGCATTGTGCATAATTTATAAGCCTCAACTCCATGAGCACCAATGATTAGTTAAGAATGATCATTTTTACTCGCCGGTACCCTTAACATATCAGCACTAAAATTGTTCGTAACTTTAGATTTAGAGCTCAGAATTACACAAATCGAAAGCCCACGTTAAACTAGCTGAATTTTCTATATTGGGACAAAATTTGAGACAAAAATAGGTTGAAAAAAGGATCCACGTAATCTAATATATCTCAAACTGCGTGATATCATGTATTATGCTTCATTTAGAAGCCTTTACTCAATGAGCACCAATGATTAGTTTGGAATGATCATATTAACTGGCCGATCAACTTGACATGTTTGCACTAAAGTTTGTAACTTTTGATTTAGAGCTCCGAATGACACGAATCGGATGCCCTTGTTAAGCTAGCTCAATTTTCAATACTGTGATAAAATTGAAGTCGAAAATTGCTTCGAAAAATCCTCCAAGTAATCAAATCTATCAAAAACTGCGTAATGTCGTGCATTATGCTTCAGTTATAAGCCTTTACTCATTGAGCATCAGTGATCAGTTTAAAATGATCATTTTAACAGGCTGATCAACTTGACATCTCTACACTAAATCGCACGTAAGTTTTGATTTATAGCTCAGAGTGACAAGAATTAAATGCCCACGTTAAGCTTGCTCAATTTGTATGTTGTTACAAATTTTGATACAGAAATAGGTACGAAAAAGCCTCCAAGTAATCCAATCTATCCCAGAATGGGCGATGTCATGCATTATGATTCATTTATAAGCCTTTACTCAATGAGCACTAGTGATCAGTTTAGAATGATCAAAGTAACTGGTCGATAACCTTGACATGTCTGCATTAAATCGTCCATAACTCTTTAGTTAAAGCTCAGAATGACACGAATCCAATGCCCACATTAAGCTAGCTCAAGTTTCTATGTTGTACCAAAATTTAAGACATAAATAGAAACGACAAAACGTCCAATTATCCAATCTAGCCCGAACTACATGATGCCATCCATTTTGCTTAATTTATAAGCCTCAACTCCATGAGCACCAATGATCAGTTAAGAATGATCATTTTATATGGCCGATACCCTTGACATGTCATCACTAAATTGTTCGTAACTTTTTTATTTAAAGCTCAGAATTACACAAGTCGAAAGCAAACATTAAGCTAGCTGAATTTTCTATATTGGGACAAAATTTGAGACAAAAATAGATACGACAAAGGATGCAAGAAAGCTATTCTATCCCAAACTGCGTGATGTCATGTATTATGCTTCATTATAACTCTTTACTCTATGAGCATCAATGATTAGTTTGGAATGATCATATTAACTGGCCAATCAACTTAACATGTCTGCACTTAAGTCTGTAACTTTTGATTTAGAGCTCAGAATGACATAAATCCGATGCACACGTTAAGCTAGCTCAATATTCTATACTGTGATAAAATTGAAGTCTAAAATTTCTTCGACAAATCCTCCAGTAATCAAATCTATCAAAAACTGCGTAATGTCGTGCATTATGCTTCATTTCTAAGCCTTTACTCAATGTGCACCAGTGATCAGTATAGAAAGATCAAATTAACTGGCCGATAACCTTGACTTATCTGCGTTTGAGCTCTGATTGACACGAATCCAATGTCCACATTAAGCTACCTAACGTTTCTATATTGTGACAAAATTTGAGACAAAAATAGAAATGACAAAGCGTCCAACTATCAAATCTATCCCGGACTACGTGATGCCATGTATTATGCTTAATTTATAAGTCTCAACTGAATGAGCACCAATGATCATTTTAATTGGTCGATACCCTTGACATGTCAGCACTATATCGTTCGTAAATTTTGATTTAGAGCTCAGAATTATACAAATCCAAAGTCCACGTTAATATAGCTCAATTTTCTATATTGTGACAAAATTTCACACAGAAATAGATACGACAAAGCATACATGTAATCCAATCTATCCCAGCCTTTACTCAATGAGCACCAATGATTAGTTCGGAATGATCATATTAACAGGCCGATCAGCTTGACATGTCCGCACTAAATCGACTGCAACTTTTGATTTAGAGCTCAGAATGACACGAATCCGATGCCCATGTTAAGCTAGCACAATTTTCTATATTATGATAAAATTTAAGACTAAAATTGCTTCGACAAATCCTCCAAGTAATCAAATTTATCAAAAACGGCGTATTGTTGTGCATTATGCTTCATTTATATATCTTTACTCAATGAGTACCAGTGATCAGTATAGCATGATCAAATTAACTAGAAGATAACTTTGACATGTCTACGCTAAATCGTCCATAACTTTTTATTTTGAGCTTCGAATGACACGAATCCAATGCCCACATTAAGCTAGCTCAAGTTTCTATATTGTGACAAAATTTGAGACAGAAATAGATACAACAATGCGTCCAAGTTATCCAATCTATCCAAAACTATATGATGTCATCCATTGTGCTTCATTTTTAAGCCTTTACTCAATGAGCATGAATGATCAGTTTAGAATGATCATTTTAACTGGCCGATCAACTTGACATGTGTGCACTAAATTGTCTATAACTTTTGATTTATAGCTAAGAATGACATGAATCCAATGCCCACGTTAAGCTTGCTGAATTTCTATATTGTGACAAATTTTGAGACAGAAATAGATACAACAAAGCCTCCAACTAATCCAGTCTCTCCTAAAATGCGCGATGTAATTCATTATGCTTCATTTATAAGCCTTTACACAATGAGCACCAATGATCAGTTAAGAGTTATCAAATTAACTGGCCGATAACCTTGACATGTCTTCACTAAATTGTCTATAACTTTTTATTTAGAGCTTTGAATGACACGAATCCAATGCCCATATTAGGCTATCTCAAGTTTCTATATTGTTACAAAATTTTAGACAGAAAAAGAACCGGACAAATGTCCAATTATCCAATCTATCCCGGACTACGTGATGCCTTGCATGATTATGCTTAATTTATAAGCCTCAACTCAACGAGCACCAAGGATCAGTTAAGAATTATCATTTTAACAGGCCGATACCCTTGAAATGTCAGCACTGAATGTTTAGTACCTTTTGATTTGGAGCTCAGAATTACACAAATCAAATGCCCACGTTAAACTTGATCAGTATATTGTGACAAATTGTGATATAGAAATTGATACGACAAATCCTCCAAATAATCCAATCTATCCCAAAATGTGTGATGTCATACATGATCATTCATTTATAAGTATTTACTCAATGAGCACTAATGATCAGTTTAGAATGATCAAATCCTCCATAACTTTTTATTTAGAGTTTAGAATGACACGAACCCAATGCCCACAGTACGTTAGCTCAAGTTTTTATATTGTGACAAAATTTGAGACAAAAATACAAACGACAAAGTGTCCAATCATCCCAGACTATGTCATGCCATGCATTATGCTTAATTTATAAGCCTCAACTCAATGAGCACCAATGATCAATTAAGAATGATCATTTTAACTAGTCGATACCCTTGACATGTTAGCACTAAATCGTCCGAAACTTTTTATTTAGAGCTCAAAATTAGACAAATCCAAAGCCCACATTAAGCTAGCTCAAATTTTTATATTGTGACAAAGTTGGTGATAGAAATAGATACGACAAAGCATCCATGTAGTCTAATCTATCCTAAACTACATGATGTAATGTATTATGGTTCATTTATAAGCCTTTACTCAATGAGTACCAATGAATAGTTTGGAATGATCATATTAACTGGCCGATAACCTTGAATTGTCTGCACTAAATCCTCCATAACTTTATATTTAGAGCTCAGAATGACACAAATCCGATATCCATGTTAAGCTAGTTCAATTTTCTATATTGTGAAAAAATTTAAGACTAAAATTGCTTCGACAAATCCTCCAACTAATCCTCCAACTAATCAAATCTATAAAAACTGCATAATGTCGTGCATTATGCTTCATTTATAAGCCTTTACTCAATGAGCACCGGTGACCAGTATAGAATGATTAAATTAACTGGCCGATAAGCTTGACATGTCTGCAATAAACCGTCAATAACTTTTTATTTTTTGCTCAGAATGACACGAATCGTATTCCTACGTTAAGCTGGCTCAAGTTTCTATATTGTGACAAAATTTGAGATAGAAATAGATACGACAATGCATCCAACTATCAAATCTATCCCGAACTACGTGATACCAAGTATTATGCTTAATTTATAAGCCTCAACTCAATGAGCACCAATGATCAGTTAGGAATGATCATTTTAACTGGTCGATACCCTTGATATATCTGCACTAAATCCTCCGTAACTTTTGATTTAGAGCTCAAAATTACAGAAATCCAAAGCCCACGTTAAGGTAGCTCAATTTTCTATATTGCAAAAAAATGAAACAGAGATAGATACGAAAAAGCATCCACGTAATTTAATCTATCCAAAACTGTGTGATGTCATGCATTGTGATTCGTTTATAAGCCTTTACTCAATGACCATCAATAATCAGTTTAGAATGATCATTTTAACTAGCTGATCAACTTGACATGTCTGCACTAAATTGTCCGTAATATTTGATATATAGCTTAGAATGACATGAATCCAATGCCCACGTTAAGCTTGCTCAATTTCTATACTGTGACAAATTGTGAGATAGAAATAGATACAACAAAGCCTCTGAGTAATCCAATCTATCCCGAAATGCACGATACCATGCATTATACTTCATTTATAAGCCTTTACTCAATGAGCACCAATGATCAGTTTAGAATGATCAAATTAACTTGTTGAAATCCTTGACATGTATGCACTAAATCCTCCATAACTTTTTATTTAGATCTCAGAATGACACGAGTGCAATGCCCACATTAAGCCATCTCAAGTTTCTACATTGTGACAAAATTTGACATAGAAATAGAAATGAAAAAGCGTCAAATTATACAATCTATCTCCAACTACGTGATGCCATGCATTGTCCTTAATTTATAAGCCTCAACTCAATGAGCACCAATGATCATTTAAGAATAATCATTTTAACTGGTCGATACCCTTGACATGTCAGCACTAAATCGTCACTAACTTTTGATTTTGAGCTCAGAATTACACAAATCCAAAGCCCACGTTAAGCTAGCTCAATTTTCGATATTGCGACCAAATTTGAGACAGAAATTGATACGACAAAGCATCCAAGTTATCCAATCTATCCGAAACTACGTGATGTCATGTATTATGCTTCATCTATAAGCCTTTACTCAATAAGCACCAATGATTAGTTTGGAATGATCATATTATCTTGACATATAACTGATCATATTATCAACTTGACATGTCCACCCTAAATCGTCTGTAACTTTTGAGTTAGAGCTCAGAATGACACGAATCCAATGTCCACATTAAACTAACTCAATTTTCTATATTGTTATAAAATTTAAGACTAAAAGTGCTTCGACAAATCCTCCAAGTAATCAAATCTATCAAAAACTGCGTAATGTCTTGCATTATGCTTCATGTATAAGCCTTTACTCAATGAGCACCAATGATCAGTATAGAATGATCAAATTAATTGGCTGATAACCTTGACATGTCTCCACTAAATCATACATAACTTTTTATTTTGAGATCATAATGACACCATTCCAATGCCTACGTTAAGCTAGCTCAAGTAACTATTATGTGACAAAATTTGAGACTGAAATATATACGTTAATGCATCCAAGTTATCCAATCTATCCAAAACTCTGTGATGACATGCATTGTGCTTCATTTATAAGTCTTTACTCAATGAGCATCAGTGATCATTTTAACTGGCCGATAAACTTTACATCTCTACATTAAATTGTCTGTAACTTTTAATTTATAGCTCTGAATGACACGAATCTAATGTCCACGTTAAGCTTGCTCAAATTTTATATTGTGACAAAATTTGAGATAGAAATATACACGACAAAGCCTCCAAGTAATCCAATATATCCCAAAAAGCACGATGTAATGCATTGTGCTTTATTTATTAGTCTTTACTCAATGAGCATCAATTATCAGTTTTGAATGATTATTTTAACTAGCTGATCAACTTGACATATCCGCACTAAATCGCCTGTAACTTTTGATTTATAGCTCTGAATGACAAGAATCTGATGCCCACGTTATGCTAGCTCAATTTTCTATATTGCGATAAAATTTAAGACTAAAACTGCTTGGACAAATCCTCTAAGTAATCAAATCTATAAAAAACAGCGTGATGTCCTGCATTATGCTTCATTTATAAGCCATTACTCAATTAGCACCAGTGATCAGTATAGAGTGATCAAATTAACTGGCCGATAACCTAGACATACATGCACTAAATCGTCCATATCTTCTGATTTAGAGCTTAGAATTACACAAAGTCAAAGCCCACGTTAAGCTCGCTAAATTTACTATATTTTGAAAAAATTTGAGACTGAAATAGGTACGAAAAAGCCTCCAAGTAACCCAATCTATCCAAAACTGGGTGATGTCATGCACTGTGCTTCATTTATGGGCCATTACTCAATGAGCACCACTGATCAGTTTAGAATGATCAAATTAAATTGGCCGATAACCTTGACATGTTTGCACTAAATCGTCCCTAACTATTGATTTACCGCTCAGAATTACATGAAACCAATGCCCACGTTAAGCTAGCTCAAGTTTCTATATTGTGAAAAAGTTTGAGGCAGAAATAGATACAACAAAGCATCAGAGTTATCCAATCTATCCCGAACTACGTGATGCCATGCATTATGCTTCAATTATAAGCCTCAACTCAATACGCACGAATGATCAGTTAAGAATGATCATTTTATCTGGGCGATCAACATGACTTATCCGTCCTAAATCGTCTGTAAATTTTGATTTTGAGCTCAGGATAACACAAATTCAAAGCCCATGTTAAGCTAGCTCAATTTTCTATATTGTGACAAAATTTCAAACAAAAATAGATACGACAAAGTATCCAAGTAATCCAATCTATCCAAAACAACAGGATTTTATGCATTGTGTTACATTTATAAGCCCTTACTCAGTGAGCATCAATGATCTGTTTAAAATAATCATTTTAACTAGTCGATCAACTTGACATATTTGCATTAAATCTTCCGTAACTTTTGATTTAGAGCACCTAATTTCACGAATCCGTTGCCCACAATACGCTAGCTCAATTTTCTATATTGTGATAAAATTTAAGACTAAAATTGCTTCGAGAAATCCTCCAAGTAATCAAATGTATCAAAAACTGCGTAATGTCGTGCATGATGCTTCATTTATAAGCGTTTACTCAATGAGCACCAGTGATCAGTTTAGAGTGATCTAATTAGCTGGCCGATATCCTTGACAAGTTTTCACTAAATCGTACGTAACTTTTGATTTAGAGCACCGAATGAAACGAATCCAATTCCCACGTTAAGCTAGCTCAAATTTCTATATTGTCACAAATTTTGAGGATAAAATAAATACGACAAATTAACCAAGTTATCCAATCTATGCCAAACTACGTGATGTCATGCATTATGCTTCATTTATAAGCCTCAACTCATTAAGCACCAATGATCAGTTAAGAATGATAATTTTAACTGGTTGATGGACTTGACATTTCTGCACTAAATTGTCCGTAATATTTGATATATAGCTTAGAATGACCTGAATCCAATGCCCACGTTAAGCTTGCTCAATTTCTATACTGTGACAAATTGTGAGATAGAAATAGATACAACAAAGCCTCCGAGTAATCCAATCTATCCCAAAATGCACGATACCATGCATTATACTTCATTTATAAGCCTTTACTCAATGAGCACCAATGATCAGTTTAGAATGATCAAATTAACTTGTCGAAATCCTTGACATGTATGCACTAAATCCTCCATAACTTTTTATTTAGATCTCAGAATGACACGAGTGCAATGCCCACATTAAGCCATCTGAAGTTTCTATATTGTGACAAAATTTGACATAGAAATAGAAACGAAAAAGCGTCAAATTATACAATCTATCTCCAACTACGTGATACCATGCATTGTCCTTAATTTATAAGCCTCAACTCAATGAGCACCAATGATCATTTAAGAATAATCATTTTAACTGGTCGATACCCTTGACATGTCAGTACTAAATCGTCACTAACTTTTGATTTTGAGCTCAGAATTAAACAAATCCAAAGCCCACGTTAAGCTAGCTCAATTTTCGATATTGCGACCAAATTTGAGACAGAAATTGATACGACAAAGCATCCAAGTTATCCAATCTATCCGAAACTACGTGATGTCATGTATTATGCTTCATCTATAAGCCTTTACTCAATAAGCACCAATGATTAGTTTGGAATGATCATATTATCTTGACATATAACTGATCATATTATCAACTTGACATGTCCACCCTAAATCGTCTGTAACTTTTGAGTTAGAGCTCAGAATGACACGAATCCAATGTCCACATAAAACTAACTCAATTTTCTATATTGTTATAAAATTTAAGACTAAAAGTGCTTCGACAAATCCTCCAAGTAATCAAATCTATCAAAAACTGCGTAATGTCTTGCATTATGCTTCATGTATAAGCCTTTACTCAATGAGCACCAATGATCAGTATAGAATGATCAAATTAATTGGCTGATAACCTTGACATGTCTCCACTAAATCATACATAAATTTTTATTTTGAGATCATAATGACACCATTCCAATGCCTACGTTAAGCTAGCTCAAGTAACTATTATGTGACAAAATTTGAGATTGAAATATATACGTTAATGCATCCAAGTTATCCAATCTATCCAAAACTCTGTGATGTCATGCATTGTGCTTCATTTATAAGTCTTTACTCAATGATCATCAATGATCATTTTAACTGGCCGATAAACTTTACATCTCTACACTAAATTGTCTGTAACTTTTAATTTATAGCTCTGAATGACACGAATCTAATGTCCACGTTAAGCTTGCTCAAATTTTATATTGTGACAAAATTTGAGATAGAAATATATACGACAAAGCCTCCAAGTAATCCAATATATCCCAAAAAGCGCGATGTAATGCATTGTGCTTTATTTATTAGTCTTTACTCAATGAGCATCAATTATCAGTTTTGAATGATTATTTTAACTAGCTGATCAACTTGACATATCCGCACTAAATCGCCTGTAACTTTTGATTTATAGCTCTGAATGACAAGAATCCGATGCCCACGTTATCCTAGCTCAATTTTCTATATTGCGATAAAATTTATGACTAAAACTGCTTGGACAAATCCTCTAAGTAATCAAATCTATCAAAAACAGCGTGATGTCCTGCATTATGCTTCATTTATAAGCCATTACTCAATTAGCACCAGTGATCAGTATAGAGTGATCAAATTAACTGGCCGATAACCTAGACATACATGCACTAAATCGTCCATAACTTCTGATTTAGAGCTTAGAATGACACAAAGTCAAAGCCCACGTTAAGCTCGCTAAATTTACTATATTTTGAAAAACTTTGAGACTGAAATATGTACGACAAAGCCTCCAAGTAACCCAATCTATCCAAAACTGGGTGATGTCATGCACTGTGCTTCATTTATGGGCCATTACTCAATGAGCACCACTGATCAGTTTAGAATGATCAAATTAATTGGCCGATAACCTTGACATGTTTGCACTAAATCGTCCCTAACTATTGATTTACCGCTCAGAATTACATGAAACCAATGCCCACGTTAAGCTAGCTCAAGTTTCTATATTGTGAAAAAGTTTGAGGCAGAAATAGATACAACAAAGCATCAGAGTTATCCAATCTATCCCAAACTACGTGATGCCATGCATTATGCTTCAATTATAAGCCTCAACTCAATACGCACGAATGATCAGTTAAGAATGATCATTTTATCTGGGCGATCAACATGACTTATCCGTCCTAAATCGTCTGTAAATTTTGATTTTGAGCTCAGGATAACACAAATTCAAAGCCCATGTTAAGCTAGCTCAATTTTCTATATTGTGACAAAATTTCAAACAAAAATAGATACGACAAAGTATCCAAGTAATCCAATCTATCCAAAACAACAGGATTTTATGCATTGTGTTACATT
>CM032165.1:11688288-11723585 GCA_018901935.1 Pugionium cornutum | reverse complement strand
GACGGGGGCCAAAGAAATGTCTCCACCAGCTGTCAACAGTCTTTCTTCAAAATTCTACTGAACGGGTCTTTTGTGTCATAGTTCAATTATTTTGTAGCCCAAAAAGCTTTGTGCTCAATCTCAACCGGCAAATGACAAGAATTCCTGATGAGGACAACAGGTCGTACGTCCAGCCAGGAGACCAGACTGGCTGACCAGGAAGCTTGCCCGAGACAGCCGGACAATCAGGCACGTCTGACGGACCAAGCAGTACCGCTGGACCCTCGACCAATAGGACCAGACCGGCATTGCCGGCGGAGAGGCCCAAGCTTCCGGCACACTTGGTGGCAACGTGGATGACACCGCCGGTCCCCTTGGTGATGCCACCAACTCCGGGATCAACTTGGCCGGTCCTGAAGGCATTCCGGCCAGTACCTCGCACAGTCCAGCCAGTACAGCCGATCCAGCAGAGTACATGCGCATTTCCACTTCTACACAAGAAGACTCGGAATAAAGAATAGGGGGGGGATGGGGGGGTTCTCTTAAGAATAAAGAAGAGGAATTGAATCTAATTGATGTTCATGCTCACAGCGGGGACAGGATTCAAACCTGCAGTCTTCAGGTCATGAGCCTGATAAGTTGACCAATTCCTCTACCCCGCTTCTTCCCCGAGGAAGGCCAGTTAGTCGACTAAAAGGAGATGAACGCAGAGCTCTTAGTCCTTTCGGCATAAAGGCCTTAAGGCGTTCCTCGGGGGGGGGGGGGGGGGTATCAAGTCCATTTTATGCTCCCAATAAGGATGGCCCAGAATAAAAGTTTAGAACTCCGACTTTTTTCGAGATAGAAGTACGTTTTTTTGGAACTGCCATTCGAAAATGAAAAAATGTTTCAGTGGTATAATCGGATGAAAATGAAAATGAAAAAATGCCACAAGGACGGCCACCTTCCATTTCTTGGCCGTGAGGTAAGTTAAGGTAAGTTTCAATTCGAATATATGCCTCTTTCTGTTTTGCAGGGTAGGATCTAGTTTTTTTACATTTTTGAGTCAAGAACATTTTAGGAATAGGTCCTTTTTCGGTTATACACTTGTGTATCTTTTCCATTTGTGCACATTTGTAAACTTTCCTTTTCTTTATTTGAGTCGACCCTAGAAGGTCAAGCTGTCGAGCATATTAATAAGGCTCCTTCCAGCATTGTAGTTTGACAACCTTTTGATATTAATAAAGTAGAACTTTCTTCCTACAAGCTTGCTCTCAAAAGAGACTTCTGCGCTTAGAAACTAGTTGAGACCAGCCCTCCTAGCTCTATGTGTGTGATTTATCACGAGGTTCATCACCCCTCGTGTGGTTCACTTCACCCTTCCATCAAATACCAACCCAAAAACCCCTATCCAAGAAGTCTAAGGTCGAGTTTCTCACCTAAACTTCTCCAAACAGCCCACGCGCATACATCCTTGAATCAAGGCTTGTATTATTTTGGTATCAGAGCTTAAAGCTCCTAAACCAGGTTGTTTCTATCCTTTAGCTTGTTTTGGTTTTAGTTCTTGCATTAGTTTAAGTCGTATTCAAGAAAAATCAAAAAAATAACATCAAACTCCAAACCGAGTGCATCTAGCCTTCTACGTGTATCACTAAGGTTTAGATTCAGTTTTGCATTGCCATTCACGTTTTCCTTTTTGTTTAATTCATATTTCCTTTATTTTTAAGTTAAATTAAAAATAAAAGAAAAAGAAAAGAAAAGAAAATAGGAAAAATACCAAAAGATTTTGAATTGGACAGCTAGCAATAGTTGTCAAGAAAATTTTCTTTTATTCAAATATCCTAATATTTGAATTTTCCGTTCCTTAGAATTTTCCTTTTTGCATTTTTTCGAATCCCTTATAAAAAGAAAACCCTCCTAACAATTTAGGAGTAGCATAACTTGTTTTCTTCCTTGTAGTACGCAATAGGAGAATAAATAGA
The DNA here is from genome assembly GCA_018901935.1 of Pugionium cornutum. NCBI lineage: Eukaryota > Viridiplantae > Streptophyta > Magnoliopsida > Brassicales > Brassicaceae > Pugionium > Pugionium cornutum. The sequence continues at coordinate 11,721,645 of CM032165.1, read as the reverse complement.
GATGCAGCCAAGGCCATGATGGCCATATTCCCCACACTCCAAACACAACTCGCATCCATAGGCGAGAGATTGGAGCGCGTCGAGAGGCCTGTGAGATTCCAGGCCATAAGGCACGTGAGAGCTGAGGAAGACCGTGCTGAGGGTCCTGAGCACCTTAGGACACAGCACGAACAGGAGGAGCCCCAGCCAGATGGAAATGAGGACATACAACCTCATAATTATCACCATAGGCCGAGAGGACCTCCACGGCAACCAGAGGCAGAACATGATGGCTCCGAGCCATATGGTCTTCACCAGATACCAAGGATGCCTCCTAGACATCATGAGGATGGAGATGAACACACCTACAACCGGGTAACTCATCCTGATGTTAAGCTAACTCCTCCAAGTTTTGCAGGAAAAGTAGACCCCGAAGCTTACCTAGATTGGGAGAAAAGAATGGATCATATCTTTGATCATTACAACCAACCAGGGCCTAGGAGAGTCTCAATGGCAGTAGCACAACTCACGGACAATGCCCTCATCTGGTGGGATCATGAGGTATCTGACAGAAGGAGGAGAAGAATGAGGCCCATAGACTCATAGGTCGACATGAAGGATGTCATGCGACAAAGGTTTGTTCCACCTTACTTTCATAGGGACTTGCAACGTCGTTTTCGTACTCTTAAGCAGGGTACCAGATCAGTAGAGAAGTACTATGAAGAGTTCGAGAAGCTAAGGAACAGATTGGAGATCAATGATGATGAAGAAGCATTGATGGCACAATTCTTGGATGGACTCCAAGAAAGGATCAGCCGCAAGGTGGAAAGGCAAATCTACAATGACTTCAAGGACTTGTTCCACCTATCTGCCCAGGCTGAGGAGCACATCAAACGTAAGAGCCAAGACATCCGCAGCAAGCCTAAGACGCCTTGGGCACCAAGCAACATTTCCAAGCCCGTAGACAAAGGCAAGAGGATAGAGATCGAGTCAAGGTTCAAGAGCAAGCCTCCTGAACCCACCCGTGACCAGAGAGAGCCTGGTAAGTCTTCTAACCCTCAAAGATCACGTGACATCACTTGTTTCAAGTGTAGGGGTCGTGGACACATCTCAAGGGAGTGCCCAAACAACTGGATCATGCTGATTACGGAGGCTGGAGAATATGAGTCCCAAGATGAAGAGGACTATGAACCAGAAGAGGAATATGGTGACATTGAGTACCCTGATGTGGGGGAAGTGCTGGTCACTAGACGCATCCTCAGTGCAATGGTGGATCCTTCAGAGACGATCCAAAGGGAGAACATCTTCCACAGCCTTTGTGTCATTCTAAGCTTGAAATCAAAAGTTATGGATGATTTAGTTCGGACATGTCAAGTTGATCGGACAGTCAAAATGATCATTTTTAAGTGATCATTGGTGCTTATTGAGTATAGGCTTTTAAATGAAGCATAATGCATGGCATCATACAGTTCGGGATACATTGGATAACTTGGACGCTTTGTCATATCTATTTCTTTCTCAAATTTTGTCACAATATTGAAACTTGAGTAGCTAACGTGGGCATTGGATGCGTGTCATTGTGAGCGCTAAATAAAAAGTTACGGAAGATTTGGTGCAGACATGTCAAGTTGATCGACCAATTAATATGATCATTCTAAACTGATAATTGGTGCTCGTTGAGTAAAGGTTTATAAATGAAGCATAATGCATGGCGTCACGCAGTTTTGGATTGATTGTATTGCTTGGAAACCTTGTAGCTATTTCTGTCTCAAAACTTGTCACAATATAGAAAATTGAGCTAGCTTAACGTGGCCATTGGATTCGTCTCATTCTGCGCAAATAAATCAAAAGTTACAGACGATTTAGTGCAAGCATGACAAATTGATCGACCAGTAAAAATGATCATTTTTAAACTAATCATTGTTGCGCATTGAATAAACGCTTATAAATGAAGAACAATGCATTGCATAACGCTCTGTTTTGGATAGATTGGATTACTTGGATAATTTGTCATGTCGATTTCTGTCTCACATTTCTTCAACAATTAAGCTAGCTTAACGTGGACTTTATATTTGTTTCATTCTGAGATATAAATCAATACTTATGGACAATTTATTTCAAACATGTCAAGTTGATCGACCAGTTAAAATGATCATTTTAAACTTATCAGTGATGCTCATTGAGTAAAGGTTATAAATGAAGCACAATGCATGGCATCACACGGTTTTGGATAGATTGGATTACTTGCACATTTTTTCTTTTCTATTTATGTCTCAAATTTCGTCACAATATAGAAAATTAAACTAGCTTAACGTGGGTTTTGGTTTTGTGTCTTTCTAAGCTCTAAATCGAAAGTTACGGATGATTTAGTTTGGACACGTCAAGTTGATCAGCTAGTTAAAATGATCATTCTTAACTTATCGGTTGTGCACATTGAGTAGAGGCTTATAACTTGGAGGCTTTGTCATATCTATTTCTTTCTCAAATTTTGTCACAATATTGAAACTTGTGCTAGCTAACGTGGGCATTGGATTTGTGTCATTATGAGGTCTAAATCAAAAGTTACGGACAATTTAGTGCAGACATGTCAAGTTAATCGACCAGTTAATATGATCATTCTAAACTGATAATTGGTGCTCATTGAGTAAAGGCCTCTAAATGAAGCAAAATGCATGCCATCACACAATTTTGGATAGATTGTATTGCTTGGATGCCTTATAACTATATCTGGCTCAAAACTTGTCACAATATAGAAAATTGAACTAGCTCAACGTGGCCATTGGATTCATATCATTCTGAGCTATAAATCAAAATTTAGGGACAATTTAGTGCAAGCATGACAAGTTGATCGAGCAATTAAAATGATCATTCTAAACTGATCATTGATGCTCATTGAGTAAAGGCTTATAAGTGAAGCACAATGCATTGCATCACGTAGTTTTGGATAGATTGGATTACTTGGATGATTTGTCGTATCTATTTCTGTCTGAAATTTTTGTCACAATATAGAAAATTAGATAGCTTAAGTGGGCTTTGGATTTGTGTCATTTTGAGTTCTATATGAAAAGTTACGGACGATTTAGTGCAGAGAAGTCAAGTTGATCAACTAGTTAAAATGATCATTGTAAACAGAACATTAATGCTCATTGAGTAAAGGCTAATAAAAAAAGCACAATGCATGGAATCACGCAAATGGATAGATTGGATTATTAGGACGCTTCGTCAAATCTATTTCTGACTCAAATTTTGTCACAATATAGAAAATTCAGCTAGCTTAACGTGGGCTTTGGATTTGTGTCATTGAGTAAAGGCTTATAAATGAAACACAATGCATGGCATCATGCTTTTTGGGAAAGATTGGATTACATGGATACTTTGTTGTATCTATTTCGGTTTCCAAATTTGTCACAATATAGAAAATTGAGCTAGCTTAACGTGGGCATTGGAATCGTGTCATTCTGAGCTATAAATCAAAACTTACACACGATTTAGTGTAGACATTTCAATTTGATTGGCCAGTTAAAATGATCATTCTAAACTGATGATTGATGCTCATTGAGAAAAGGCTTATAAATGGAGCACAATTTATGGCATGACGCAGTTTTGGATATATTGGATTACTTGGATGCTTTGTCGAATCTATTTCGGTCTCAAAATTTGTCACAATATTGAAACTTGAGCTACCTTAACGTATGCATTGGATTCGTGTCATTCTGAGCTATAAATCAAAAGTTACACACGAGATATTTCAAGTTGACCGGCCCGTTAAAATGATCATTCTAAACTGATCAATCATGGTCATTAAGTAAAAGCTTATAAATGAATCACAATCCAAGTCATGACGAAGTTTTAGATAGATTAGATTACTTGGACGCTTTTTCAAATGTATTTTGACTCAAATTTTGTCACAATGTAGAAAATTGAGCTAGCTTAACGTGGGCTTTGGATTTATGTCATTCTAACCTCTAAATCCAAAGTTACGGACGATTTAGTACAGACATGTCATGTTGATCTGCCTGTTAAATGATCATTCTTAACTGATCATTGATGCTCATTGAGTAAATGCTTATAAATGAAGCACAATGCATGATATAACACAGTTTTTGATAGATTTGATTACTTGAAGGATTTCTCGAAGCAGCTTTAGTCTCAAATTTTATCACAATATAGAAAATTGAGCTAGCTTAACCTTAGCTTTGGATTTGTGTCATTCCGAGGTATAAATCAAAAGTTACGGACGATTTAGTGCGCACATGTTAAGTTGATTGGTAGTTAAAATGATCGTTCTTAACTTATCATTGGTGCTCATGTAGAAGAAGCTTAGAAATGAAGCGTAATGCAAGGTATCACGTAGTTCGGGATAAACTGGATTAGTTAGATGCTTGGTCATATCTAATTCTGTATCAAATTTTGTCACGATATAGAAAATTGAGCTAGCTTAACGTGGGCATTGGATTCGTGTCATTTTGAGTAATGAATAAAAGTTATGGATGATTTAGTGCAGACATGTCAAGTTGAACGGTTAGTTAAAATGATCATTCTAAACTGATCATTGAGTAAAGGCTTATAAATGAAGAATAATGCATGATATTATGCAGCTTTTGATACATTTGATTACTTGGAGGATTTGTCTTACATTTTAGTCTTACATTTTATGACAATGTAGAAAATTAGCTAGCTTAATGTGGGCTTTTGATTTCTGTCATTCTGAGCTCTAAATCAAAAATTACAGATGATTTAATGCAGACATGTCAAATTTAATGCACACATGTCAAGTTTATCAACCAGTTAAAATGATCATTCTAAACTGATCATTGATGCTCATTGAATAAAAGCATATAAATGAAGCACAATGCATTGCATCAAGCAGTTCTGGATAGATTGGATTACATGGATGCTTTGTTGTGTCTATTTATGTCTTAAATTTTGTAACAATATAGAAAATTGAATTAGGTTGACGTGGGCTTTGGATTTGTGTCATTATGAGCTCTAAATCAAAAGTTACAGACGATTTAGTGCAGACATGTCAAGTTGATCAGGCAGTTAAAATAATCATTGTAAACGGATCACTGATGCTCATTGAATAAAGGCTTATAAATAAAGCATAATGCATGGGATCACAGAATTTTGGATAGATTGGATTACTTGGATGCTATTTCGTATCCATTTTGTCTCAAATTTTATCACAATATTGAAAATTGAGCTAGCTTAACGTGGGCATTGGATTTGTGTCATTCTAAGCTATAAATCAAAACAAACGGATGATTTAGTTCAAACATGTCAAGTTGATAACCCAGTTAAAATGATCATTTTAAACTTATCATGGATGCTCATTTTGTAAATGCTTATAAATGAAGCACAATGCATGACATCACGCAGTTTTGGATAGATTGGATTACTTGATAATTTTGTCTTATCTATTCATGTCTTAAATTTTGTGAGAATATAGAAAATTAAACTAGCATAATGTGGGTTTTGGTTTTGTGTCATTCTAAGCTTTAAATCACAAGTTATGGATGATTTAGTTCGGACATGTCAAGTTGATCGGCCTGTTAAAATGATCATTTTTAACTGATCATTGGTGCTTATTGAGTATAGGTTTTTAAATGAAGCATAATGCATAGCATCATACAGTTCCGGATAGATTGGATAACTTGGACGCTTTGTCATATCTATTTCTTTCTCAAATTTTGTCACAATATTGAAACTTGAGCTAGCTAACGTGGGCATTGGATTCGTGTCATTGTGAGCCCTAAATCAAAAGTTATGGACGATTTCGTTCATACATGTCAAGTTGATCGACCAGTTAATATGATCATTTTAAACTGATAATTGGTGCTCGTTGAGTAATGGTTGATAAATGAAGCATAATGCATGGCGTCAAGTAGTTTTGGATAGACTGTATTGCTTGGATGCATTGTAGGTATTTCTGTCTCAAAACTTGTCACAATATAGAAAATTGAGCTAGCTTAACGTGGCCATTGGATTCGTCTCATTCCGCGCAAATAAATCAAAAGTTACAGACGATTTAGTACAAGCATGACAAATTGATCGATCAGCTAAAATGATCATTTTTAAACTAATCATTGATGCGCATTGAGTAAACACTTATAAATGAAGCACAATGCATTGCATAACGCTCTGTTTTGGATAGATTGGATTACTTGGATGATTTTTCATGTCAATTTCTGTCTCAAATATTTTCAAAATTTAGAAAATTAAGCTAACTTAACGTGGGCTTTATATTTGTTTCATTCTGAGATAAAAATCAAAACTTATGGACAATTTATTTCAAACATGTCAAGTTGATCAACCAGTTAAAATGATCATTTTAAACTTATCAGTGATGCTCATTGAGTAAAGGTTATAAATGAAGCACAATGCATGGCATCACACAGTTTTGGATAGATTGGATTACTTGCACATTTTGTCTTATCTATTTATGTCTCAAATTTTGTCACAATATAGAAAATTAAACTAGCTTAACGTGGGTTTTGGTTTTGTGTCTTTCTAAGCTCTAAATCAAAAGTTACGGATGATTTAGTTCGGACATTTTAAGTTAATCGGCTAGTTAAAATGATCATTCTTAACTTATCATTGGTGCTCATTGAGTAGAGGCTTATAAATGAAGCATAATGTATGGCATCATGCTGTTCGGGATAGATTGTATAACTTGGACGTTTTGTCATATCTATTTCTTTCTCAAATTTTGTAACAATTTTGAAACTTGAGCTAGCTAACGTGGGCATTGGATTCGTGTCATTATGAGCTCTAAATCAAAAGTTCGGACGATTTAGTGCAGACATGTCAAGTTGATCGACCAGTTAATATGATCATTCTAAACAGATAATTGGTGCTCGTTGAGTAAAAGCCTATAAATGAAGCATAATGCATGGCATCACGCAATTTTCGATAGATTGTATTGCTTGGATGCCTTGTAGCTATTTCTGGCTCAAAACTTGTCACAATATAGAAGATTGAACTAGCTTAACAATGCCATTGGATTCGTATCATTCTGAGCTATAAATCAAAAGTTAGGGACGATTTAGTGCAAGAATGACAAGTTGATCGACTAGTTAAAATGATCATTCTAAACTGATCATTGATGCTCATTGAGTAAAGGCTTACAAGTGAAGCACAATGCATTGCATCACGGAGTTTTGGATAGATTGGATTACTTGGACGATTTGTCGTTTCTATTTCTGTCTCAAATTTTGTAACAATAAAGAAAATTAGATAACTTAATGTGGGCTTTGGATTTGTGTCATTTTGAGTTCTATATGAAAAGTTACGGACGATTTGGTGCAGACATGTCAAGTTGATCAATTAGTTAAAATGATCATTCTAAACAGAACAATAATGATAATTGAGTAAAGGCTAATAAAAAAGCACAATGCATGGAATCACGCAAATGGATAGATTGGATTATTAGGACGCTTTGTCAAGTCAATTTCTGACTCAAATTTTGTCACAATATAGAAAATTCAGCTAGCTTAACGTGGGCTTTGGAATTGTGTCACTGAGTAAAGGCTTATAAATGAAACACATTGCATGGCATAATGCATTTTGGGAAAGATTGGATTACATGGATACTTTGTCGTTTCTATTTGATTGCCACATTTGTCACAATATAGAAAATTGAGCTAGTTTAACGTGGGCATTGGATTCGTGTCATTCTGAGCTATAAATCAAAACATACGGACGATTTAGTGTAGACATTTCAATTTAATTGGCCAGTTAAAATGATCATTCTAAACTGATCATTGATGCTCATTGAGAAAAGGCTTATAAATGCAGCACAATTTATGGCATGACGCTGTTTTGGATATATTGGATTACTTGGATGCTTTGTCGAATCAATTTTGGTTTCAAAATTTGTCACAATATTGAAAATTGAGCTAGCTTATTGTATGCATTGGATTCGTGTCATTCTGAGTTATAAATCAAAAGTTACAGACGATTTATTGCAGATATGTCAAGTTGATCGGCCAGTTAAAATGATCATTCTAAACTGATCAATCATGCTCATTAAGTAAAGGCTTATAAATGAATCACAATGCATGTCATGCCACAGTTTTAGATAGATTAGATTACTTGGACGCTTTATCAAATCTATTTTTGACTCAAATTTTGTCACAATATAGAAAATTGAGCTACCTTAACGTGGGCTTTGGATTTGTGTCTTTCTAACCTCTAAATCCAAAGTTACAGACGATTTAGTACAGACATGTCATGTTGATCGGCCAGTTAAATGATCATTCTTAACTTATCATTGATGCTCATTGAGTAAAGGCTTATAAATGAAGCAGAATGCGTGACATAACACACTTTTTGATAGATTTGATTACTTGGAGGATTTCTCGAAGCAGTTTTAGTCTCAAATTTTATCATAATATAGAAATTTGAGGTAGCTGTCTCAAATTTATCATAATATAGAAATTTGAGGTAGCTGTCTCAAATTTTATCATAATATAGAACTTTGAGGTAGCTGTCTCAAATTTTATCATAATATAGAAATTTGAGGTAGCTTAACGTGGGCTATGGATTTGTGTCATTCCGAGATATAAATCGAAAGTTACCGACGATTTAGTACGCACATGTCAAGTTGATTGGCAGTTAAAATAATCATTATTAACTTATCATTGGTGCTCATGTATGAGAAGCTTATAAATGAAGCATAATGCATGGTATCACGTAGTTTGGGACAGATTTGATTACTTAGCTGCTTGGTCATATCTAATTTTGTATCAAATTTTATCACGATATAGAAAATTGAGCTAGCTTAACGTGGGCATTGGATTCGTGTCATTTTGAGTAATAAATAAAAGTTACGGATGATTTAGTGCATACATGTCAAGTTGATCGGTTAGTTAAAATGATTATTCTAAACTGATCACTGGTGCTCATTGAGTAAAGGCTTATAAATGAAGAATAGTGCATGATATTATGTAGCTTTTGATAGATTTGATTACTTGGAGGATTTGTCTTACATTTTAGTCTTACATTTTATGACACTAGAGAAAATTGAGCTAGCTTAATGTGGGCTTTTGATTTGTGTCATTTTGAGCTCTAAATCAAAAGTTACGGACGATTTAATGCGGACATGTCAAATTTAATGCACACATGATAAGTTTATCAACCAGTTAAAATGATCACTCTAAACAGATCATTGATGCTCATTGAATAAAAGCACATATACATGAAGCACAATGCATTGCATCAAGCAGTTTTTGATAGATTTGATTACTTGGATGCTTTGTAGTGGCTATTATGTCTTAAATTTTGTAACAATATAGAAACTTGAGCTAGGTTAATGAGGGCTTTGGATTTGTGTCATTATGAGCTCTAAATAAAAAGTTACAAACGATTTAGTGCAGACATATAAGGTTAATCAGGCAGTTAAAATGATCATTGTAAACGGATCATTGAAGCTCATTGAGTAAAGGCTTATAAATAAAGCACAATGCATGGGATCACGCAATTTTGGATAGACTGGATTACTTGGATGCTATTTCGTATCCATTTTGTCTCAAATTTTATCACAATATAGAAAATTGAGCTAGCTTAACGTGGGCATTGGATTTGTGTCATTCTAAGCTATAAATCAAAAGTAACGGAAGATTTAGTTCAAACATGTCAAGTTGATCGACCAGTTAAAATGATCATTTTAAACTTATCATGGATGCTCATTTTGTAAACGCTTATAAATGAATCACAATGCATGACATTACACAGTTTTGGATAGATTGGATTACTTGATAATTTTGTCTAATCTATTTATGTCTCAAACATTGTCACAATATAGAAAATTAAACTAGCTTAACGTGGGTTTTGGTTTTGTGTCACTCTAAGCTTAAAAAGTTATGGATGATTTAGTTCGGACATTTCAAGTTGATCAGCCAGTTAAAATGATCATTTTAACTGATCATTGGTGTTTATTGAGTATAGGCTTTTAAATGAAGCATAATGCATAGCATCATACGTTTGGGATAGATTGGATAACTTGGACGCTTTGTCATATCTATTTCTTTTTCAAATTTTGTCACAATATTGAAACTTGAGTTAGCTACGGGGGCATTGGATGCGTGTCATTATGAGCTCTAAATCAAAAGTTACGGACGATTTAGTACAGACATGTCAAGTTGATCAACCAGTTAATATGATCATTCTAAATAGATAATTGGTGCTCGTTGAGTAAAGGTTTATAAATGAAGCATAATGCATGGCGTCACACAGTTTTGGATAGATTGTATTGCTTGGATGCCTTGTAGCTATTTCTGTCTCAATACTTGTCACAATATAGAAAATTGAGCTAGCTTAATGTGGCCATTGTATTCGTCTCATTTTGCGCAAATAAATCAAAAGTTACAGACGATTTAGTGCAAGCATGACAAATTGATCGACCAGTTAAAATGATCATTTTTAAACTGATCATTGATGCTCATTGGGTAAACGCTTATAAATGAAGCACAGTGCATTGCATAACGCTCTATTTTGGATAGATTGGATTACTTGTATGATTTGTCGTGTCTATTTCTGTATCAAATTTTGTAACATTTTAGAAAATTAAGCTAGCTTAACGTGGGCTTTATATTTGTTTCATTCTGAGATATAAATCAAAACTTATGGATAATTTAGTTCAAATATGTCAAGTTGATCGACCAGTTAAAATGATTATTTTAAACTTATCAGTGATGCTCATTGAGTAAAGGGTTATAAATGAAGCACAATGCATGGCATCACACAGTTTTGGATAAATTGGATTACTTGCACATTTTGTCTTATCTATTTATGCCTCAAATTTTTTCACAATGTGGGTTTTGGTTTTGTGTCTTTCTAAGCTCTAAATCGAAATTGACGGATGATTTAGTTCAAACATGTCAGGTTGATCGGGTAGTTAAAATGATCATTCTTAACTTATGGGTTGTTCTCATTAATGTATGGCATCATGCAGTTCGGGATAGATTGGCTAACTTGGACGCTTTGTCATATATATTTCTTTCTTAAATTTTGTCACAATATTGAAACTTGAGCTAGCTAACGTGGGCATTGGGTGCGTGTCATTGTGAGCTCAAAATCAAAAGTTACGGACGATTTAGTGCAGACATGTCAAGTTGATCTACCAGTTAATATGATCATTCTAAACTGATAATTGGTGCTCGTTGAGTAAAGGTTTATAAATGAAGCATAATGCATGGTGTCACGCAGTGTTGGATAGATTGTATTGCTTGGACGCCTTGTAGCTATTTCTGGCTCAAAACTTTTCATAATGTAGAAAATTGAACTAGCTTAACGTGGCCATTGGATTCATGTCATTCTGAGCTATAAAACAAAAGTTAGGGACGATTTAGTGCAAGCATGACAAGTTGATCGACCAGTTAAAATGATCATTCTAAACTCATCATTGATGCTCATTGAGTAAAGGCTTATAAGTGAAGCACAATGCATTGCATCACGTAGTTTTGGATACATTGGATTACTTGGACGATTTGTCGTATCTATTTTTGTCTCAATTCTTGTCACAATATAGAAAATTAAGATAGCTTAACATGGGCATTAGATTTGTGTCATTTTGAGTTATAAATAACATCGGCATAAGACGCTTTGTTGAATCTATTTTTGTCTCAAACTTTATCACAATATAGAAAATTGAGCGAGCTTAACGTGGGCTTTGGATTTTTTATCATTCGGATCTCTAAATCAAAAGTTACGGACAATTTAGTGCGGACATGTCAAGTTGATCAGCCTGTTAAAACGATCATTCTTAACTGATCATTGGTGCTCATTGATTAGATGCTTATAAATGAAGAACAATGCATGGCATGACGAAGTTCTGGATAGACTGGATTACTTGGAGACTTTTTCGAATCTATTTATGTCTCAAATTTTATCACAATATAGAAAATTGAGCTAGCTTAACGTGTGCTTTAGATTTATGTCATTCTGATATCTAAATCAAAAGTTACGGACGATGTAGTGTGGAAATGTCAAATTGATCACGAGTTAAAATGATCATTCTTAAATGATCATTGGTTCTCATTGAGTAGAGCCTTACAAATGAAACATCATACATGGCGTGACCCAATTTTGGATAGATTGGATTACTTGGACGCTTTGTCAATTCTAGTTTTGTCTCAAATTTTGTCACAGTATAGAAAATTGATATAGCTTAGCGTGGGCTTTGGATTTGTGTCATTCTGACCTCTAAATCCAAAGTTGTGGAAGATTTAGTGCAGACATGTCAAGTTGATCGGCCAGTTAAAATGATAATTCTAAACTGATCACTGATACTCATTGAGAAAAGGCTTATCAATGACGCACAATGCATGGCATGACTCAGTTTTGGATAGATTGGAATACTTGAACGCTTTGTCGAATCTATTTTGTCTTAAATTTAGTCACAATATGATACAAGCCTTGATTCAAGGATGTATGCGCGTGGGCTGTTTGGAGAAGTTTAGGTGAGAAACTCGACCTTAGACTTCTTGGAAAGTGGTTTTGTGTTGGTATTCGATGGAAAGGTGAAGTGAACCACACGAGAGGTTATGAACCTCGTGATAAATCACAAACTTAGAGCTAGGAGGGCTGGTCTCAACTAGATTCTAAGCACACAAGATTCTTGAGAGAAAACTTGTTGGGGAAAAAGTCCTATCTTTATTAATATCAAAAAGGTTGTCGAACTACAATGCTGGAAGGAGCCTTATTAATATGCTCGACAGCTTGACCTTCTAGGGTCGACTCAAATAAGAAAAGGAAAACTTACAAAAGTGCACAAGAGGAAAAGATACAAAAGTGTATAATCGAAAAAGGACCTATTCCTAAAATGTCTTTGACTCAATAAAAGTAAATATTCTAGTTCCTACCCTGCAAAACAGAAAGAGGTATATATTCGAATTGAAACTTACCTTAACTTACCTCATGGCCAAGAAATGGAAGGTGGCCGTCCTTGTGGCATGTATGCGGCTTGCTCCTAGTCTTCGACTTCGAGTAGGGTTAAAAATCTTTGGGCCCTGGCCTCTCTGGCCACTAAAGCCCAAGTCTCTGATGTCCCTTGCGGTGTTGAGAAGCCATTGGACTCTTCCTTGCACTTTTGGCCCATTGTCCTTAGTCGATCTTCCTCTAGGAGCTTGTCAACCCATAAGCTGAATTTGTGGAAGAGTGCCCTTAATCTGCTTCTTGTCATTGCTCCTTGAGGCACCACTCGTGTAGAGACTTCCTCTAGGTGCATGTCCTGGAGCTGGTAGCTCATTTGGTCCAAGTCTTCTTGTGTAGAAATGGAAATGCGCATGTACTCGGCTGGATCGGCTGTACCGGCTGGATGGTGCGAGGTACTAGCCGGAATGCATTCAGGACTGGCCAAGTTGATCCCGGAGTTAGTGGCATCACTAAAGGGGCCGGCGGTGTCATCCACGTCGCCACCAAGTGTGCCGGAAGCTTGGGCCTCTCCGCCGGCAATGTTGGTTGCTCTGGTCCTTGTGGTCGAGGGTCTGGCGGTACTGCTTGGGCCGGCAGGCGTGCCAGATGGTCCGGCTGTCTCGGGCAAGCTTCCTGGTCGGCCAGTCTGGTCTCCTGGCTGGATGTACGACCTGATGTCCTAATCATCCCCTCCCTCTTCAGTAGGTTTTGTCATCAAAACTGGTTCATCTGCATGGAAAGGGGTTAAGTCAGTAACATTGAACGTATTGGACACATTAAACTCACCTAGGAGCTCGATCCGGTAGTCGTTGTTTTTGATCCTCTCGAGCACTCTGAATGGTCCATCTCCTCTTGGTGCTAGCTTGGAACTCCTTCGGTTTGGGTACCTCTCCTGCCGTAGGTGTAGCCACACCCAATCGCCTGGTTGAAAGATCACCTCCTTTCTTCCCTTGTTGGCATGAGTCACGTACTGTCCGGTCCTCTTCTCCAAGTATTCTGCTACCTTCTAGTGTAACCTCCTTATGAACTCTGCCTTGGATGCTCTGTTGAGGTTGGTCATCTCAGCTGGTCGTAGTGGCGTTTGCTCCAATGGGGTGAGAGGGTTGAAGCCATATACTACTTCAAATGGGGTCTTCTTGGTTGCTGAGTGCACGGCTCGGTTGTAAGCGAACTCTATGAATGGCAGGCACTCCACCCAAGTCTTTAGGTTCTTCCCTAGTGTAGTCCGGAGAAGAGTTGATAGTGTCCTGTTGACAACTTTAGTTTGGCCATCAGTTTGTACCTTCGTGCCTAGCTTTCTCCAAAGGGTCCTCCAGAAATGGCTGAGGAACTTGGTGTCCCTGTCTGATACAATGGTCCTTGGCACTCCATGAAGCCGTACTATCTCCCTGAAGAACAGCTCAGCTGTTTGTGTGGCATCATTGACATTGGCATCTTGGAGAATCTGTCCACCACTACAAAGATTGCATCTTTGTGGTTGATCTTGGGCAGACCTAGAACAAAGTCCATTGAGATGTCCACCCATGGATGTTTAGGTATGGGCAGTGGGAGATACAACCCGTGAGGTTGCACTCGGGACTTTGCCTTCTTGCAAGTGATGCATCTTGCACAATGAGCTTCTACTGTCCTCTTGATGTGTGGCCAGTAGAAGTGCTCCTTGACAACTGCTAGAGTCTTGTCGACACCAAAGTGGCCCATGAGTCCTCCTCCATGAGCTTCTTGGATGATAACCTCCCTTAATGATCCTTGTGGTATGCATAGCCTTCTTTCTCGGAACAAGAATCCCTCATGGATGTAGAACTTGCCATGACTCCTTGTGCCACACTCCTTGTAGCTCTCAGCAGAGTCAGGATCATCCTTGTATAGGTCCTTGATGTGCTCGAACCCTAGGACCTTTGCCTCCATGGTGGATATCAAGGCAAACCTCCTTGATAGTGCATCGGCTACCACATTATCTTTGCCCTTCTTGTACTTGATGACGTACGGGATGGTCTCTATGAACTCCATCCACCATGGCATGTCTCCTCTTGAGATTGGTTTGCCCTCTGAGGTGTTTGAGAGTCTCATGATCAGTGTGGATCACAAACTCCTTGGACAGCAAGTAATGCTGCCAAGTCTCCAATGCTCGGACAAGGGCATAAAGCTCCTTGTCATAAGTGGGGTAGTTCAGTGAGGCACCACCTAACTTCTCACTGAAGTATGCCACTGGTCTCCCTCCTTGGGTTAGCACTGCTCCTATGCCTATTCCAAAGGCTTCACACTCCACTTCAAACGTCTTGCTGAAGTCGGGCAGGACTAGCACTGGTGCATGTGTTAGGCTGTCCTTCAAGGCCTGGAATGCCTTCTCCTGAGCTTCTCCCCAGCTGAATCCCACGTTCTTCTTCACTACTGCCGTCAGTGGTGAGGCAATACTGCTGAAGTTGGGCACGAATCTCCTATAGAAGCTAGCCAGTCCGTGGAAGCTCCTTACTTGGCTGATGTTGCCTGGTGTTGGCCATTCTTTTATGGCTAGAATCTTCTCTTTATCAACCTGTAGGTCCTGTGAACTTACAACAAAACCTAAAAAGACAAGTTTATCAGTACAAAATATGCACTTCTTGAGATTGGCATAAAGCTCTTCTTGTCGAAGGGTTTTAAGAACCGTCTCAAGATGTGTGAGGCGTTCCCGTAGGCACTTACTATAAACTAGTATGTCATCAAATTAAACCGTTACAAACTTACTGATGTACACCCTAAGAACTTGGTTCATAAGGCGCATGAAGGTGCTTGGGGCATTAGTCAAACCAAATGGCATGACTGTCCACTCGTAGAGCCCTTGCTTTGTCTTGAAAGCAGTCTTCCATTCATCCCTTTCTTTCATCCTGACCTGGTGGTATCCACTCTTGAGGTCTATCTTGGAGAAGACCGTGGCTCCACTCAGCTCATCTAGCATGTCATCCAGCCGTGGTATTGGATGCTGGTACTTGACAGTGATGTTGTTGATTGCTCGGCAGTCCACGCACATTCGCCAAGTCCCATCCTTCTTGGGCACTACTAGCACTGGTACGACACATGGACTGAGGCTCTCTCAAACATAACCTTTCTCCAGGAGCTCCTTGACTTGCTTCTCAAGCTCCTTGGACTCCTCTGGACTCATCCGGTAGGCTGGGCGGTTGGGCAGGGCTGCTCCGGGCACTAGATCAATCTATTGTTCTATGTCACGCAAAGGAGGCAAGCCTGCGGGTATCTCCTCTGGAAATACATCCTGGAACTTGATGAGGACAGTTGCTACTTCAGGAGGTAGCTCTACCTGTTCTTTTTCTACATTCAACACTTCTTTGAAAACCATTAGTAACATTAAATCCTTCGAGGCTAAAGCCCTCCGGACATGGCTGGGTTGAATAAGAAAATTAGACTTGATAAGTTTCTTTTCCTTACTCATTTGGAGTTGTAGCTCGTGTACCTGGGCAGGTGTAAGAGGAGCCAAGCTGACCTTTCTTTTGTCATGCACAAAAGTGTAGAGATTGGTTCGGCCATCATGCCTGGTCTCTTTGTCAAACTTCCATGGTCTTCCTAGCAGAAGATGGCCAACTTGCATGGGCACCATGTCGCACACGACTTGGTCTTGGTACTTGCCCACACTGAATGGCACAATGACTTGCTCATGGATCTTGAGCTCCACTTTGTCATCCAGCCACCTCAGCCTATATGGTCGAGGAAGCCTTGTCTTCTCTAGACCTAGCTTATCAACCATATATGATGAGGTTACATACCTTGCCCTTGATGGTGCAACGGCTGTGGAAGATGTTCTCCCTCTGGATGGTCTCTGAAGGATCCACCATTGCACTGAGGATGCATCTAGTGACCAGCACTTCCCCCACATCAGGGTACTCAATGTCACCATACTCCTCTTCTGGTTCATAGTCCTCTTCATCTTGGGACTCATATTCTCCAGCCTCCGTAATCAACATGACCCGGTTGTTTGGGCACTCCTTTGAGATGTGTCCACGACCCCTACACTTGAAACAAGTGATGTCACGTGATCTTTGAGGGTTAGAAGACTTACCAGGCTCTCTCTGGTCACGGGTGGGTTCAGGAGGCTTGCTCTTGAACCTTGACTCGATCTTTATGCTCTTCCCTTTGTCTACGGGCTTGGGCATGTTGCTTGGTGCCCAAGGTGTCTTAGGCTTGCTGCGGATGTCTTGGTTACGTTTGATGTGCTGCTCAGCCTGGACAGATAGGTGGAACAAGTCTTTGAAGTCATTGTAGATTTGCCTTTCCACCTTGCGGCTGATTCTTTCTTGGAGTCCATACAAGAATTGTGCCATCAATGCTTCTTCATCATCATTGAGCTCCAATCTGTTCCTTAGCTTCTCGAACTCGTCATAGTACTCCTCTACTGATCTGGTACCGTGCTTAAGAGTAAGAAAACGACGTTGCAAGTCTCTATGAAAGTAAGGTGAACATACCTTTGTCGCATGAGGTCTTTCATGTCAACCCATGAGTCTATGGGCCTCATTCTCTTCCTCCTTCTGTCAGATACCTCACGATCCCACCAGATGAGGGCATTGCCCGTGAGTTGTGCTACTGCCATTGAGACTCTCTTAGGTCCTAGTTGGTTGTAATGATCAAAGATATGATCCATTCTTCTCTCCCAATCTAGGTAAGCCTCGGGGTCTACTTTTCCTGCAAAACTTGGAGGAGTTAGCTTAACATCAGGATGAGTTACCCGGTTATAGGCGTTTTCATCTCCATCCTCATGATTTCTAGGAGGCATTCTTGGTCTCTGGTGAAGACCATATGGCTCAAAGCCATCATCTCCTGCCTCTGGTTGCCGTGGAGGTCCTCTCGGCCTATGGTGATAGTTATGAGGTTGTGTGTCCTCATCTCCATCTGGCTGGGGTTCCTCCTGTTCGTGCCGTGTCCTAAGGTGCTCATGACCCTCAGGACGGTCTTGCTCAGCTCTCACGTACCTTATGACCTGGAACCTCACCGGTCTTTCCACGCGCTCCAACCTCTCGCCTATTGATGCGAGTTGTGTTTGGAGAGTGGTGAACATGGCCATCATGGCTTCAGTTGCTTCTCTATTTTCTTCTGCCATTGCGTGCTACAAAGAAAGAAGACAAGTTAGGATGCTCCTAAATTATTAGGAGGGTTTTCTTTTTATAAGGATTCGAAAATTTGCAAAAAGTAAAAAAATCTGAGAATTGGAAATTCAAAAATATGAAGATTTGAAAAAAGGAAACTTTCTTGATAACTTGTGCTAGCTGTCCAATTTGAATTCCTTTGGTATTTTTCCTATTTTTTTTTTATTCTTTTTAATTTAACTTAAAAATAAAGGAAATATGATTTAAACAAAAAGGAAAACGTGAATGGTAATGCAAAAGTGAATCTAAACCCTAGTGATACACGTAGAAGGCTAGATGCACTAGGTTTGCAGTTTGATGTTATTTTTTGATTTTTCTTGAATGCGACTTAATCTAATGCAAGAACTAAAAACAAAACAAGCTAAAGGATAGAAACAACCTAGTTTAGGAGCTTTAAGCTCTGATACCAAAATGATACAAGCCTTGATTCAAGGATGTATGCGTGTGGGCTGTTTGGAGAAGTTTAGGTGAGAAACTCGACCTTAGACTTCTTGGATAGGGGTTTTTTGGTTGGTATTCGATGGAAAGGTGAAGTGAACCACACGAGGGGTGATGAACCTCGTGATAAATCACAAACTTAGAGCCAGGAGGGCTGGTCTCAACTAGATTCTAAGCGCACAAGATTCTTGAGAGAAAACTTGTTGGGGAAAAAGTTCTATCTTTATTAATATCAAAAAGGTTGTCGAACTACAATGCTGGAAGGAGCCTTATTAATATGCTCGACAGCTTGACCTTCTAGGGTCGACTCAAATAAGAAAAGGAAAACTTACAAAAGTGCACAAAAGGAAAAGATACTAAAGTGTATTATCGAAAAAGGACGTATTCCTAAAATGTCTTTGACTCAATAAAAGTAAATATTCTAGATCCTACCCTGAAAAACAGAAAGAGGCATATATTCGAAATGAAACTTACCTTAACTTACCTCATGGCCAAGAAATGGAAGGTGGCCGTCCTTGTGGCATGCACGCGGCTTGCTCCTAGTCTTCGACTTGAAGTAGGGTTAAAAATCTTTGGGCCCTGAACTCTCTTGCCACTAAAGCCCAAGTCTCTGATGTCCCTTGTGTTGTTGAGAAGCCATTGGATTCTTCCTGGCACTTTTGGCCCATTGTCCTTAGTCGATCTTCCTCTAGGAGCTTGTCGACCAATAAGCTGAATTAGTGGAAGAGTGCCCTTCATCTGCTTCTTGTCATTGCTCCTTGAGGCACCACTGGTGTAGAGAATTCCTCTAGGTGCATGTCCTGGAGCTGGTAGCTCATTTGGTCCGATTCTTCTTGTGTAGAAGTGGAAATGCACGTGTACTCGGCTAGATCGGCTGTACCGGCTGGATGGTGCGAGGTACTGGCCGGAATGCCTTCAGGACCGGCCATGTTGATCCCGGAGTTGGTGGCATCACCAGAGGGGCCGGCGGTGTCATCCACGTCGCCACCAAGTGTGCCGGAAGCTTGGGCCTCTCCGCCGGCAATGCTGGTTGCTCTGGTCCTTGTGGTCGAGGGTCCGGCGGTACTGCTTGGGCCGGCAGGCGTGCCAGATGGTCCGGCTGTCTCGGGCAAGATTCCATGTCGGCCAGTGTGGTCTCCTGGCTGGATGTACGACCTGATGTCCTCATCACAATATAGCAAATTGAGCTAGCTTAACGTGGACAATGGATTCGTGTCATTCTGAGCTATAAATCAAATGTTATGGATGATTTAGTGCAAACATGTCAAGTTGATCAGCTTGTTAAGATGATCCATTCTAAACTGGTCATTGATGCTCATTGAGTATAAGCTTATAAATGGAGCACAAAGCATGGTATCATGCAGTTTTGGATCGATTGGATTATTTGGACGCTTTTTCGTTTCTATTTATGTCTCAAATTTTGTAACAATATAAAAAATTGAGCAAGCTTAACTTGGCAATTGCACTCGTGTCATTCTAATCTATAAATCAAAAGTTACGGACGATATACTGCAGACATGTCAAGTTGATTGGCCAGTTAAAATGATCATTCTAAACTGATCATTGATGCTCATTGAGTAAACGCTTTTAAATGGAGCACAATGCATGGCATCATGCAGTTTTGGATCGATTTGATTACTTGGACACTTTGTCGTATCTATTTTTGTCTCAAATTTTCTAACAATGTACAAAATTGAGCTAGCTTAACGTGGGCTATGGACTTGTGTCATTCTGAGCTTTAAATCCAAAGTTACAGACGATTTAGTACATACATGTCAAGCTGATCGGCCAGTTAAAATGATCATTCTAAACTGATCATTGATGCTCATTGAGTAAAGGCTTATAAATGAAGCACAATGCATGGCATGACGCAGTTTTGGATAGATTGGATTACTTGGACGATTTGTCGATTCTGTTTCTATCTCAAATTTTTTCAAAATACAGAAATTGAGCTAGCTTAACGTGGGCATTGGATTTGTGCCATTATGAGCTACAAATCAAAAGCTACGGACGATATATTGCTGACATATCAAGTTGATCGGCCAGTTAAAATGATCATTCTTAACTGATCATTGGTGTTTATTGATTAGAGGCTTAGAAATGAAGCACAATGCATGGCATGTCAAAGTTTTGGATAGATTGGATAACTTGGACCTTTTGTCGTATCTATTTTGTCTCAAATTTTGTCAAAATATAGAAAATTGAGCTAGCCGAACGTGGGCTTTGGATTTGTGTCATTCTAAGATCTAAATCAAAAGCTATGGATGATTTACAGCGGACATGTCAAGTTGATCGGCCAGTTAAAATGAACATTCTAAACTGATCATTGATGTTCATTGAGTAAAGGCTTATTAATGAAGCACAATGCATGGCAAGACGCATTTTTGGATATATTGGATTAGTTGAACCCTTGGTCGAATCTATTTTTGTCTCGAATTTTGTCACAATATAGAAAATTGAGCTAGATTAATGCGGCCATTAGATTTGTGTCATTCTGAGTTGTAAATCAAAACTAATGGACGATTTAGTACATACATGTCAAGTTGATCGCAAGTTAAAATGATCATTCTAAACTGATCATTGATGCTCATTGAGTAAAGGTTTATTAATGAAGCCCAATGCATGGCAAAACGCAGTTTTGGATAGATTAGATTACTTGGGCGCTTTGTCGAATCTATTTATATCTGAAATTTTGTCTCAATATAGAAAATTGAGTTGGCTTAACGTGGGCATGGAATTCGTGGCTTTCTGAACTATAAATCAAAAGTTATGGACTATATAGTGCCGACATGTCAAGTTGATCGGCCAGTTAAAATGATCATTCTAAACTAACCATTGATTCTTATTGAGTAATGGTTTATAAATGATGCACAATGCATGGCATGAAGCAGTTTTGGATAGATTGGATTACTTAGACACTTTGTCATATCTATTTTTGTCTCAAATTTTGCCACATTGTAGAAAATTGACCTAGCTTAAAGTGGGCTATGGGTTTGTGTCATTCTGAGCTTTAAATGCAAAGTTACGTACAATTTAGTACATACATGTCAATATGATCGGCCAGTTAAAATGATCATTCTAAACTGATCATTGATGCTAATTGATTAAAAGCTTATAAATGAAGCACAATGCATGGCATGACACAATTTTTGATAGATTAGATTACTTAAATGCTTTGTCGAATTTATTTCTATCTCAAATTTTGTCACAATATAGAAAATTGAGTTAACTTAACGTGGGCACAATATTCCTCTTTCTGATCTATAAATCAAAAGTTACGGACTATATAGTGCCGACATGTCAAGTTGATCGCCCAATTAAAATGATCTTTCTAAACTAATTATTGATTCTCATTGAGTAACAGCTTATAAATGATGCACAATGCATGGCATGGCGCATTGTTCGATATACTGGATTACTTGGACGCTTTGTAAAATCTATTATTGTCTCAAATTTTATCATAATTTAGAAAATTGAGCTAGCTTAATGTGGGCTATGGATTTGTGTCATTCAAAGCTTTAAATCCAAAGTTACGTACAATTTAGTACATACATGTCAAGTTGATCGGCCAGTGAAACTGATCATTCTAAACTAATCATTGATGCACATTGAGTAAAGGCTTATAAATGAAGCACAATGCATGGCATGACGCAGTTTTGGATAGATTTGATTACTTGGACGCATTGTCGAATCTATTTATGTCTCAAATTTGTCACAATATAGAAAATTGAGCTAGCTTAACATGGGCATTGTACTTGTGTCATTCTGAGTTATAAATCAAAAGTAGCAGACGATAGTGCAGACATGTCAAATTGATCGGGCAGCTAAAATGATCATTTTAAACTGATTATTGATGCTCATTGAGTAAAGGCTTATAAATGAAGCATAATGCATGGCATGACGCAGTTTTGGATAAATTGGATTACTTGGACACTTTGTCAAATCTATTTTTGTCTCAAATTTTGCCACAATGTAGAAAATTGAGATAGCTTAACGTGGGCTATGGATTTGTGTCAATCTGAGCTTTAAATATAAAGTTACGGACAATTTAGTACATAAATGTCAAGTTGATCGGCTAGTTAAAATGATCATTCTAAACTGATCATTGATGCTCATTGAGTAAAGGCTTATAAATGAAGCACAATGCATGGCATGACGCAATTTTTGATAGATTGGATTACTTAGACGCTTTGTCGCATCTATTTCTGTCTCAAATTTTGTCACAATATAGAAATTTGAGTTAGCTTAACGTGGGCATTGTATTCGTGTCTTTCGGATCTATAAATCAAAAGTTATGGACTATATAGTGCAGACATGTCCAGTTGATCGGCCAGTTAAAATGATCATTCTAAACTAATTATTGATTCTCATTGAGCACAATGCATGATATGACGCAGTTTTCGATAGATTGGATTAGTTGGACGCTTTGTCAAATCTATTAGTGTCTCAAATTTTGTCACAATGTAGAAAATTGAGCTAGCTTAATGTGGGCTATGGATTTGTGTCATTCTTAGCTTTAAATCCAAAGTTATGGACAATTTAGTACATACATGTCAAGTTGATCCGCCAGTTAAAAAGATCATTCTAAAATAATCATTGATGCTCAGTGAGTAAAGGCTTATAAATGAAGCATAATGCATGGCATGACGCAGTTTTGGATAGATTGGATTACTTGGACGCTTTGTCGAATCTGTTTCTATCTCAAATTTTGTCACAATAGAGAAAATTGAGCTAGCTTAATGTGGGCATTGGATTCATGCCATTATGAGCTATAAATCAAAAGACACGGACGATATTGTGCAGACATGTCAACTTGATCAACCAGTTAAAATGATCTTTCTAAACTGATCAATGATGCTTATTGAGTAAAGGCTTATAAATGAAGCACAATGCATGGCATGAGGAAGTATTGGATAGATTGGATTACCTGGATGCTTTGTCGAATCTATTTCAGTTTCAAATTTTGTCCCAATATAAACAAGTGAGCTACCTTAACGTGGGATTTGGATTTGTGTCATTCTGAGCTCTAAATAAAAAGTTACCAACGATTTAGAGCGGACATTTCAAGTTGATCGGCCAGTTAAAATGATCATTATAAACTGATCATTGATGCTTATTGAGTAAAGGCTTATAAATAAAGCATAATGCATAGCCCGATGCAGTTTTGGATAGATTGGATTACTTGGACGCTTTGTCGAATCTATTTATGTGTCAAATTTTGTCACAATATAGAAAATTGAACTAGGTTAATGTGGGCTTTGGATTTGTGTCATTTTGAGTTCTAAAACTAAAGTTACGGACGATTTAGTGCAGACATGTCAAGTTGATCAACCAGTTAAAATAATCATTCTAAACTGATCTTTGATACTCATTGTGTAAAGCCTTATGAATGAAGAACACTGAATGGAAAGATGCAGTTCTGTATAGATTGGATTACTTGGACGCTTCGTCGAATCGATTTTTGTCTCAAATTTTGTCACAATATAGAAAATTGAGCTAGCTTATTGTGGGCATTGGATTCGTGTCATTTTGAGCTATAAATCAAAAGTTATGGACAGTATAGTGCAGATATGTCAAGGTTATCGGCCAGTTAAAATGATCATTATAAACTAATCATTGATGCCCAGGGATTAAAGGCTTATAAATGAAGCACAATCCCTTGCATGTTGCAGTTTTGGATAGATTGGATTACTTGGACGCTTTGTCGAATCTATTTTTGTTTCAAACTTTGTCACAATATAGAGAATTGAGCTAGCTTAACGTGGACTATGGATTTGTGTCATTTTTCGCTTTAAATCCAAAGTTACGACGATTTAGTATATACATGTCAAGTTGATCGGCAAGTTAAAATGATCATTCTAAACTGATCAATGATGCTCATTGAGAAAAGGCTTATAAATGAAGCATAATGTATGGCATGACACAGTTTTCGATTGATGGGATTGCTTGGACACTTTGCCGAATCTATTTCTGTCTCGAATTTTGTCACAATATATAAAATTGAACTAGCTCAACGTGGGCATTGGATTTGTGTCATTCTGAGTTATAAATCAAAAGTAACGGAAGATTTAGTACATACATGTCAAGTTGATCGGCCGGTTAAAATGATCATTCTTAACTGATCATGGATGCTCATTGAGTAAAGACTTATTAATAAAGCCCAAGGCATGGCAAAACACAGTTTTTGATAGATTAGATTACTTGGACGCTTTGTCGAATCTATTTCTGTCTCAAATTTGGTCACAATATAGGAAATTGAGATAGCTCAACGTAGGCATTGGATTCTTGTCTTTCTGAGTTATAAATCAAAAGTTACGGACGTTATAGTGCAGACATGTGAAGTTGATCGGCCAGTTAAAATGATCATTCTAAACCGATCATTGATGCTCATTGAGTAAAGGCTTATAAATGAAGCACAATGCATGGCATGATGCAGTTTTGGATAGATTGGATTACTTGGATGCTTTTTCAAATCTATTTCTGTCTTGAATTTTGTCACAATATAGAAAATTGAGCTAGCTTAACATGGCCATTGGATTTGTGTCATTCTTAGTTATAAATCAAAAGTAACGGACGATTTAGTGTAGACATGTCAAGTTGATCGGGCAGTTAAAATGATCATTCTAAACTGATCATTGATGCTCATTGAGTAAAGCCATATTAATGAAGCACAATGCATGGCATGACGCAGTTTTGTATAGTTTGGATTACTTGGACGCTTTGTGGAATCTACTTCTGTCTCCAATTTTTCACAATACAGAAAATTGACCTAGCTTAATGTGGGCTTTGGATTTGTCTCATTCTGAGATCTAAATCCAAAGTTATGGACGATTTAGTGCAGACATGTCATGTTGATCGACCAGTTAAAATAATCATTCTAAACTTATCATTGATGCTCCTTGTGTAACGGATTATAAATGAAGCACAATGCAAGGCATGACGAATTTTTGGATATAATGGATTACTTGGATGCTTTGTCAAATCATTTCTGTCTAAAATTTTGCCACAATATAGAAAAATTGAGCTAGGTTAACGTGAGCTTTGGATTTGTGTCATTCTGAGTTCTAAAACCAAAGTTATGGACGATTTAGTGCCGAAATGTCAAGTTGATCGGCCAGTTAAAATAATCTTTCTAAACTGATCATTGATTCTTATTGAGTAAATGCAAATTAATGAAGCACAATGCATGGCAAGACACAGTTTTTGATAGAATGGATTACTTCTACGCTTTGTCGAATCTATTACTTTGTCAAATTTTGTCACAATATGTCAATGTGGGGATTTTATTCGTGTCATACCGAGCTATAAATCGAACGTTTCGGACGATATAGTGAAGGCATGTCAAGTTGATCGGCAAGTTAAAATGATCATTCTAAACGGATCATTGATTCTCATTGAGTAAAGGCCTACAAATGAAGCACAATGCATGGAGTGACACAGTTTTGGATAGATTGGATTACTTGAACGCTTTGTCGAATCTATTCCTCTCTCAAATTTTGTCACAATATAAAAATTGAGATAGCTCAACGTGGGCTTTGGATTTCTCTCATTCTAAGCTCTAAATCCAAAGTTACAGACGATTTAGTGCAGACATGTCAAGTTGATCGGCTAGTTAAAATGATCATTATAAACTGATCATTGATGCTCATTGAGTAAAGGCTTATAAATGAAGCACAATGCATGGCATGAAGAAGTTTGGATAGATTGGATTACCTGGATGCTTTGTCGAATCTATTTCAGTCTCAAGTTTTGTAACAATATAGAAAATTGAGCTAGCTCAACGTGGGCTTTGGATTTGTGTCATTCTAAGCTCTAAATCAAAAGCTGTGGAGGATTTAGTGCAGACATTTCAAGTTGATCGGGTAGTTAAAATGATCATTCTAAACAGATCATTATTGCCGATTGATTAACGGCTTATAAATGAAGCACAATGCAAGGCATGACACAGTTTTGGATAGATTGGATTACTTGGACGATTTGTCGAATATATTTTATCTTAAATTTTGTCACAATATAGAAAACTGAGCTAGGTTAACGTGGGCTCTGGATGTTTGCCATTCTGAGCTCTAAATCAAAAGTTACGGACGATTTAGTGCGGAAATGTCAAGTTGATCGGCCAGTTAAAATGATCATTCTAAACTAATCATTGATGCTCATTTAGTAAAGGCTTATAAATAAAGCACAATGCATGGAAAGCCGCATTTCTGGATCAATTGGATTACTTGAACGCCTTGTCGAATCTATTTTTCTCTCAAATTTTGTCACAATATAAAAAAATGAGCTACCTTATCGTGGGCATTGGATTCGTGTCATTCTGATTTATAAATAAAAAGTTTCAGACGATTTAGTGCACACATGTCAAGTTGATCAGGCAGTTAAAATGATCATTCTAAACTGATCATTGATGCTCATTGAATAAAGGCTTATTAATGAAGCCCAATGCATGGCAAGACGTAATTTTGAATAGATTGGATAACTTGGATGCTTTGTTGAATCTATTTCTGTCTCAAATTTTATCACAACATAGAAAATTGAGCTAGCTTAACGTGGGCACTGGATTTGTGTCTTTCTGAGCTATAAATCAAAAGTTACGGACAATATAGTGAAGATATGTGAATTTGATCGGCCAGTTAAAATGATCATTCTAAACTGATCATTGATGATCATTGAGTTACGGTTTATAAATGAATCACAATGCAAGGCATGATGAAGTTATGGATAGATTGTATTACTTGGACGCTTTGTCGAATAAATTCTGACTTAAATTTTATCACAATATAGAAAATTGAGCTAGATTAACGTGGGCATTGGATTTATGTCATTCTGAGTTATAAATCAAAAGTAATGGACGATTTAGTGTAGACATGTCAAGTTGATCGCGCAGTTAAAATAACCATTCTAAACTGATTATTGATGCTCATTGAGTAAAGGCTTATTAATGAAGCACAATGCATGGCATGATGCAGTTTCGGATAATTTGGATTACTTGGACGCTTTGTGGAATCTATTTCTGTCTCACATTTTGTCACAATATAAACATTTGAGCTACCTTAACGTGGGCTTAGGATTTGTCTCATTCTGAGTTCTAAAACCAAAGTTATGAACCATTTAGTGCAGACATGTCAAGTTGACGTTTGATTTTCCAGAAGTGGAAGAAGAACTCGACCAGTTAAAATAATCATTCTAAACTTATCATTGATGTTGCTTGTGTAACGGCTTATAAATTAATCACAATGCAAGGTATGACGCAGTTTTGTCACAATATAGAAAATTGAGCTAGATTAATGTGGGCTTTGGATTAGTGTCATTCTGAGTTCTAAAACAAAAATTACGCACGATTTAGTGCAAACATGTCAAGTTGATCGGCATGTTAAAATAATCATTCTAAATTGATCATTGATGCTCATTGAGTAAAGGCTTATAAATGAAGCACAATGCATGGCATGAAGAAGTTTTGGATAGATTGGATTACCTGGATGCTTTGTCGAAAATATTTCAATCTCAAGTTTTGTCACAATATAAAAAAGTGAGCTAGCTTAACGTGGGCTTTGGATTTGTGTCATTCTGAGCTCAAATCAAAAGTTATGGACGATTTAGTGCAGACATGTGAATTTGATCGGGCAGTTAAAATGATCATTCTAAACTGATCACATTGATGGCCATTGAGTAACGACTTATAAATGAAGCACAATGCAAGGCATGACTCAGTTTTGGATAGTTTGGATTAGTTGAACACTTTGTCGAATCTATTTTTGTCTCAAATTTTGTCACAATATTGAAAATTGAGCTAGCTTAACGTGGGCATTGGATTTGTGTCATTCTTAGTTATAAATCAAAAGTTACGGACGATATAGTGCAGACATGTCAAATTGATCGGGCACATAAAATGATCATTCTAAACTGATCATTGATGCTCATTGAGTAAAGGCTTATAAATGAAGTAGAAAGTGTGGCATGACGCAGTTTTGGATATATTGGATTACTTGGATGCTTTGTCAAATCATTTATGTGTCAAATGTTCTCACAATATAGAAAATGAAGCTAGCTTAACGTGGGATTTGGATTTGTGTCATTCTGAGTTCTAAATCCATAGTTACGTACGATTGAGTGCTGACATGTCACGTTGATCGGCCA
Organism: Pugionium cornutum; assembly: GCA_018901935.1. Taxonomy (NCBI): domain Eukaryota; kingdom Viridiplantae; phylum Streptophyta; class Magnoliopsida; order Brassicales; family Brassicaceae; genus Pugionium; species Pugionium cornutum. The sequence goes on along the minus strand of CM032165.1, from coordinate 11,693,053 downwards.
GTTAAAATAATCATTCTAAACTGATCATTGTTGCTCATTGAGTAAAGGCTTATTAATGAATCACAATGCATGACAAGACGCAGTTTTGTATAGATTGGATTACTTAGACGCTTTGTCGAAACTATTTTTATCTTAAATTTTGTCACAATATAGAAAATTGAGCTAGCTTAACGTGGGCTATGGATTTGTGTCATTCTGAGTTATAAATGAAAAGTGATGGACGATTTAGTACAGACATGTCAAGTTAATCAGGTAGTTAAAATGTTCATTCTAAACTAATCATTGAGTCTCATTGAGTAAAGGCTTATAAATGAAGCACAATGCATGGCATGACGCAGTGTTAGATAGATTGGATAACTTGGACGCTTTGTCAACTCATTTCTGTCTCAAATTTTGTCACAATATAGAAAAGTGAATTAGGTTAACGTGGGCTTTGGATTTGTGTCATTCTGAGTTATAAATCCAAAATTACAGAGGATTTAGTGCATATATTTCAAGTTGATCGGCAAGTTAAAATGATCATTATAAACTAATCATTGATTCTCGTTGAGTAAAGACTTATAAATAAAGCATAATGCATGGCATGACACAATTTTGGATAGGTTGGATTACTTGGACGCTTTGGCGAATCTATTTCTGTATCAAATTTTGTCACAATATAGAAAATTGAACTAGCTTAACGTGGGATTTGGGTTTTTGTCATTTTGAGTTCTATAACTAAAGTTACGGATGATTTAGTGTAGACATTCAAGTTGATCGACCCGTTAAAATAATCAATCTAAACAAACTACTGATGCTCATTGAGTACATGCTTATTAATGAAGCTCAATGCATGGAAAGACGCAATTTTTGATAGATTGAACTACCTGGATGCTTCGTCGAAACGATTTTTGTCTCAAATTTTGTTACAATACAGAAAATTGAGCTAGCTCAACATGGGTATTGGATTTGTGTCATTCTGACCTATAAATCAAAAGTTATGGACGATATAGTGCACACATGTCAAGTTGATCAGCCAGTTAAATTTGTTCATTCTAAACTGATTATTGAGGCTCATTGAGTAAAGGCTTATAAATGAAGCACAATCCATGGCATGAAGAAGTTTTGGAGTGATTGGATTACCTAGATGCTTTGTCAAATCAATTTCTATCTCAAATTTTGTCACAATATAGAATACTGAGTTAGATTAACGTAGATTTTGGAATTGTGTCATTCTGAGCTCAAAATAAAAAGTTATAGATGATTTAGTGTGAATATTTCAAGTTGATCGGCCAGTTAAAATGATCATTTTAAACTGATCACTGATGCTCTTTGAGTAAATGCTTATAAATAAACCACAATGCATGGCATGACGCAGTTTTGGGTAGATTGGATTACTTGGACTCTTTGTCGACTCTATTTATGTCTCAAATTTTGTCACAATATAGAAAATTGAACTAGCTTAACATGGGCTTTAGAATTGTGTCATTTTGAGTTCTAAAACTAATGTTACGGACAATTTAGTGCAAACATGTCAAGTTGATCGACCAGTTAAAATAATCATTCTAAACTGATAATTGATGCTCAGTGAGTAAAGGCTTATTAATAAAGCACAATGCATGGGAAGACAAAGTTTTGAATAGATTAGATTACTTGGATGCTTTGTCGAATCGATTTTTGTCTCAAATTTTGTCACAATATAGAAAATTGAGCTAGCTTAACATGGCCATTGGACTCGTGTCATTCTGAGCTATAAATCAAAAGTTACAGACAATATATTGCAGACATGTCAAGTTGATCGGCCAATTAAAATGAATTCTAAACTAATCATTGATGCTCATTGATTAAAGACTTATAAATGAAGAACAATGCTTGGCATGACGCTGTTTTGGATAGATTGGATTACTTGGATGCTTTGTCGAATCAATTTTTGTCTCAAACTTTGTCACTATACAGAAAATTAAGCTAGCTTAATGTGGGCTACGGATTTATGTCATTCTGAGCTTTAAATCCAAAGATATGGACGACTTAGTACAGACATATCAAGTTGATCGGCGAGTAAAAATGATCATTCTAAACTGATCATTAATACTCATTGAGTAAAGGCTTATAAATGAACCATAATGCATGGCATGATGCAGTTTTGGATAAATTTGATTACTTAGACGTTCTGTCGAATCTATTTCTTTCTGAAATTTTATCACAATATAGAAAATTGAGCTAGCTTAACGTGGGCTTTGGATTTGTCTCATTCTAAGCTCTAAATCAATAGTTACGGACGATTTCGTGCGGACATGTCAAGTTGATCGGCCAGTTAAAATGATCATTCTAAAATTATCATTGATGCTCATTGAGTAAAGGCTTATAAATAAAACACAATTCATGGCAAGGCGCAGTTTTCGATAGATAAGATTACTTGGACGCCTTGTCGAATCTATTGTTGTCTTAAATTTTTTCACAATATAGAAAATTGAGCTAGATTAACGTGGGCATTGGATTCATGTCATTATGAGTTGTAAATCAGAAGTTACAGACGATATAGTGCAGACATGTCATGTTGATCGGGTAGTTAAAATGATAATTCTAAACTAATCATTGATTCTCATTGAGTAAAGGCTTATAAATGAAGCACAATGCATGGCATGACACAGTTTTGGATAAATTCAATTACTTGAACGCTTTGTCAAATCATTTATGTCTCAAATTTTGTCACAATATAGAAAATGAAGCTAGCTTAATGTGGGCTATGGATTTGTGTCCTTCTGAGTTCTAAATCAAAAGTTACGGACGATTTAGTGCAGACATGTCAAGTTGATCGGCCAGTTAAAATAATCATTCTAAACTGATCTTTGATGCTCATTGAGTAACGGCTTATTAGTGATGCACAATGCATGACAAGACGCAGTTTTGGATAAATTGGATTACTTAGACGCTTTTTCGAATCTATTTCTGTCTCAAATTTTGTCACAATATAGAAAATTGAGTTAGCTTAACGTGGGCACTGGATTCTGTCTTTCTGAGCTCTACATCCAAACTTACGGATGATTTAGTGCAGACATGTCTTGTTGATCATCCAGTTAAAATGATCATTCTAAACTAATCATTGATGCTCATTGAGTAAAGGATTATAAATGAAGCATAATGCATAGCATGACACATTTTTGGATAGATTGGATTACTTGGAAAATTTTTCGAATCTATTTTTTTCTCAAATTTTGTTACAATGTAGAAAATTGAGCTAGCTAAATGTGGGATATGGACCTGTGTCATTCTTAGCTTTAAATACAAAGTTACGGATGATTTAGTACAAACATGTCAAGTTGATCGGTCAGATAAAATGATCATTCTAAACTGATCATTCATGCTCATTGAGTAAACGCTTATAAATGAACAACAATGCATGGCAAGACACAGTTATCGAAAGATTGAATTATTTAGATATTCTTTCAAATCTACTTTGTCTAAATTTTGTCACAATATAGAAAATTGAGCAACCTTAACGAGGAGATTGGATTAGTGTGATTCAGAGTTATAAATCAAAAGTTACGAACGATTTAGTGCAAACATGTCAAGTTGATCAGGCAGTTAGAATGATCATTCTAAACTAATCATTGATGCTCATTGAGTAAAGGCTTATTAATGAAGCCCAATGCATGGCAAGATGCAGTTTTGGATAGATTGGATTACTTGGACGCTTTGTGGAATCTATTTCTGTCTCAAATTTTGCTACAATATAGAAAATTGAGTTAGCTTAACGTGGAGATTGGATTAGTGTGATTCGGAGTTATAAACCAAAATTTACAAACGATTTAGTGCAGACATGTCAAGTTGATCAGGCAGTTAAAATAATCATTATAAACTAATAATTGATGCTCATTGAGTAAAGGCTTATTAATGAAGCCCAATGCATGGCAAGACACAGTTTTGGATAGATTAAATTATTTGGACGCTTTGTCAAATCTATTTCTGTCTCAAATTTTGTTACAATATAGAAAATTGAGTTAGCTTAACGTGGAGATTGGATTAGTGTGATTCGGAGTTATAAACCAAAATTTACGAACGATTTAGTGCAGACATGTCAAGTTGATCAGGCAGTTAAAATGATCATTATAAACTAATCATTGATGCTCATTGAGTAAAGGCTTATTAATGAAGCCCAATGCATGCCAAGACGCTGTTTTGGATAGATTGGATTTCTTGGATGCTTTGTCGAAACTATTTCTGTCTCAAATTTTGTCACAATGTAGAAAATTGAGCTAGCTTAACGTGGGCTATGGACTTGTGTCATTCTGAGCTTTAAATCCAAAGTTACGGACGATTTAGTACAAACATGTCAAGTTGATCGGCCAATTAAAATGATCATTATAAACTGATCAATTAATGCTCATTGAGTAAAGGCGCTTATAAATGAAGCATAATGCATGGCATGACACTATTTTGGATAGATTGGATTACTTGGATGCTTTGTGGAATCTATTTTTGTCTCAAATTTTGTCACAATATAGAAAATTGAGCTAATTTAACGTGGGCATTGGATTTATGTCATTCTGAGTTATAAATCAAAAGTAACAGATGATTTAGTGCAGGCATGTCAAGTTGATCGGGCAGTTAAAATGATCATTCTAAACTGATCATTGATGCTTATTAAGTAAAGGCTTATAAATGGAGATCAATGCATGTCATGACGCAGTTTAGGATAGATTGGATTACTTGGACGCTTTGTCGAATCTATTTCTATCTCAAATTTTGTCACAATATAGAAAATTGAGCTAGCTTATCGTGGGCA
>CM032165.1:11558300-11687788 GCA_018901935.1 Pugionium cornutum | reverse complement strand
AACTGATATAGATACAAAAAAAACATCCAAGTTATCCAATCTATCCAGAACTGTGTGATGTCATGCATTATGCTTCTTTTAGAAGCCTTTACTCAATGAGAACCAATCATCATTTAACAATGATCAAATTAACTTGCCGATAACATTGACATGTATGCACTAAATCGTCCATAACTTTTTATTTAGAGCTCAAAATGACACGAATCCAAAGCCCACGTTAAGCTAGCTCAATTTTCTATATTGTGACAAAATTTGAAACAAAAAAAAAGATTTACGACAAGGCATCCAAGTAATCCAGTCTATCCAAAACTGCGTGCTGTCATGCACTGTGCTTCTTTATAAGCCCTTGCTCAATAAGCATCAATGATCACTTTAGAATAATCATTATAACTGGTAGATCAACTTGACATGTCTACACTAAATCGTCTGTAACTTTTGATTTATAGCTCAGAATCACACGAATCCAATCATCACGTTAAGCTAGCTCAATTTTCTATACTGTGACAAAATTTCAGACAAAAATAGATATGACAAATCATCCAAGTAATCCAATCTATCCAAAACTGTTTGATGTCATGCATTGTGCTTCATTTATAAGCCCTTACTCAATGAGCATCAATGATCAGTTTAGAATGATCATTTTAGCTGGTCGATCAACTTGACATGTCAGCATTAAATCGTGACACGAATCCAATGCCCACGTTAAGCTAGCTCAATTTTATATATTGTGACAAATTTTAAGACAGAAATAGATAAGACAAAGCATCCAAGTAATTCAATCTATCCCAAAATGCGTGATGCCATCCATTATGCTTCATTTATAAGCCTTTACTCAATGACCACCAATGATCAGTTTAGAATGATCTCATTAACTGGCCAATCAATTTGACATGTCTCCAATCATTTTTTTCGTAACATTTGATTTTGATCTCAGAATGACCGGAATCCTGTGTACACGTTAAGCTAGCTCAAGTTTTTATATGGTGAAAAAATTTGAGACAGATATAAATGCGAAAAAGCGTCGAAGTTTTCAAATCTATACCAAACTTCGTGATACAATGTATTATGTTTCATTTTTAAGCCTCTACTCAACGAGTATCATTGATCAATTTTGAATTATCATTTTAACTCGCCGATCAACTTGACATGTCTGCAATAAATTGTCCTTAAGTTTTGTTTTATATCTCAAAATGACACGAATCCAGTGCCCTCGTTAAGCTAGCTCAATTTTTATATGGTGACAAATTTTGAGGTAGAAATACATTCGAAAAAACTTCCAAATAATCCAATCTATCCCAAAATGTGTGATGCCATGGATTATGCTTCATTTATAAGCTTTTACTAAATGAGCACCAATGATTACTTTAGAATGATCATATTAACTGGCCGATCAACTTGACATGTCTGTATTAAATTGTCCCTAACTTTAAATTTAAAGCTTAGAATGACGCGAAGCCAATGCCCACAGTAAGCTAGCTCAAGTTTGTATATTGTGACAAACTTTCAAACATATATAGACACATAAAAGCGTCCAATTTATCCAAGCTATCCAAAGCTGCATGATGTAATGCATTGTGTTTCATTTATAAATCTTTACTGACTGATCATCAATGATAAGTTTAGAATAATCATTTTAACAGGCCGATCAATTTGACATATTTGCACTAAATCATCCGTAACTTTTGATTTATAGATTAGAATGACAATCCAATGCCCACGTTAAGCTAACTCAATTTTCAATATTGTGACAAATTTTGAAACAGAAATAGATACGACAAAGCATCAAAGTAATTCAATCTATCCCAAAATGCGTGATGTCATGCATTATGCATCATTTATAAGCCTTTACTTAATGAGCACCAATGATCAGTTTAGAATTATCATATTAACTGGGCGATCAACTTGACATATATGCACTAAATTTTTCATAAACTTTTATTTACAGCTCAGGATGACACGAATCCAATACCCACGTTAAGCAGGGTCAAGCTTCTATATGGTCACAAAATTTGACACAAAAATAGATATGAAAAAGCGTCCAAGTTATCCAATCTATCCAAAACTGCATGATGTCATGCATTGTGCTTCACTTATAAACCTTTACTGAATGCTCATCAATGATCAGTTTTGAATGATCATTTTAACTAGCCGATCAACTTGACATATATGTCTAAATCGTCCGTAATTTTTGATTTATAGCTTAGAATGACACGAATACAATGCTCACGATAAGCTAGTTCAATTTTCCATATTGTGGCAAATTTTGAGACAGAAATAGATACGAAAAAGCATCCAAGTAATTCAATCTATCACAAAATATGTGATGCCATGCATTATGCTTCATTTAAAATCCTTTACGCAATAAGCACCAATGATATGTTTAGAATGATCATATTAACTGGATGATCAACTTGACATGTCTACACTAAATGTTTTCTAACTTTTTATTTAGAATTAAGAATGATACCAATCCAATGCCCACGTTAAGCTACCTCAAGTTTTGATTTGAATTTTTAGTAACTTTTGATTTAGAGCTTATAATGACACGAATCCAATGTCCATGTTAGGCTAGCTAAAGTTTCTTTATTGTGACAAATTTTGGAATAGAAATTGATACAAAAAAGCATCCAGGTTATCCAATCTATCCAAAATGCATTATGTCCTGGATGGTGCTTCATTTATAAATCTGTTCTTAATCATCATCAATGATAAGTTTAGAATGAAAATTTAAACTGGCCGATCAACTTGACATGTTGGCACTAAAATCATCATCAATGATAAGTTTAGAATGAAAATTTAAACTGGCCGATCAACTTGACATGTTGGCACTAAATCGTCCGTAACTTTTGATTTAAAGCTTAGAGTGACACTAATCCAATGCCGACGTTAAGCTAGCTCAATTTTCTATATTGTGAAAAATTTTGAGACAGAAATATATATATGAAAAAACGTCCAACTTATCCAATCTACCCTAAACTCTGTGATGCTATGTATTATACTTCATTTATAAACCTCTACTCAACGAGTATCAATGATCAGTTTAGAATGATCGTTTTAACTTGCCGATCAATTTGACATGTCTGTACTAAATCGTCTTTAAGTTTTGATTTATAGCTTTGAATGACACGAATCCAATGCCCACGTTAAGCTAGCTTAATTTTTATATTGTGAAAAATTTTGAGACAGAAATAGATATGACAAAACATCCAAGTAATCCAAGCTATCCCAAAATGCGTGATGCCATGCATTATGCTTCATTTATAAGCCTTTACTTAATGATCACCAATGATCAGTTTAGAATTATCATATTAAATGGCCGATCAACTTGACATGAGTGCACTAAATTATCCGTAGTTTTTTATTTAGAGCTCATAATGACACGAATCCAATGTCCACGTTAGGCTAGCTCAAGTTTCTTTATTGTGACAAATTTTGAAATAGAAATAGATACGAGAAAGCGTCCAAGTTATCCAATCTATCCCAAACTGCATGATGTCATGGATGGTGCTTCATTTATAAATCTTTACTTAATCATCATCAATGATAAGTTTAGAATGAAAATTTAAACTGGCCGATCAAGTTTACATGTGGGCACTAAACCGTCTGTAACTTTTGATTTAAAGCTTAGAATGACACGAATCCAATGCAGACGTGAAGCTAGCTCAATTTTCTATATTGTGACAAATTTTGAAACACAAATAGACACGTAAAAGCGTCTAAGCTATCCAATCTACTCCAAACTCCATGATGCCATGCATTATTGTTCATTTATAAGCCTCTACTAAACGAGTTTCAATGATCCATTTAGAATGATCATTTTAACTGGCCGATCAACTTGACACGTATGCATTAAATCGTCCTTAAGTTTTGATTTATTCCTCAGAATGACATGAATCAAATGCCCTCGTCAAGCTAGCTCAATTTTCTATATTGTGACAAATTTTGAAATTGAAATAGATACTACAATGCATCCAAGTAATCCAATCTATTCCAAAATGCATGATGCCATGCATTATGCTTCATTTATAAGCGTTTACTTAATGAGCACCAATGATCAGTTTAGAATGATCATATTGACTGGCCAATCAACTTGACGTGTCTGCACTAAATTGTCTGTAACTTTTGATTTATATCTTAGAATGACACGAATGTGTTGACCATGTTAACTAGCTCAAGTTTCTATATTGTGACAAAATTTGAGACATAAATTGATACAAAAAACATCCAAGTTACTCAATCTATCTAAAATTATGTGATGTCATGAATTGTGCTTCATTTATAAACCTTTACTCAATGATCATCAATGATCATTTTAACTGTTCAATCAACTTGACATATCTGCATTAATTCGTCCGAAACTTTTGATTTATAGCTTACAATGATACGAATCCAATGCGCACGTTAAGCTATGCCAATTTTTTATATTGTGACAATTTTTGAGACAGAAATAGATACGACAAAGCATCCAAATAATCCAATCTATCCCGAAATGCGTGATGCCAAGCATTATGATTTATTTATAAGCCTTTACTCAACGAGCACCAGTGGTCAGTTTAGAATGATCATATTAACTGGCCGATAAACTTGACATGCATGCACTAAATTGTCCAAAACTTTTGATTTAGAGCGAAGAATGACAGGAATCCAATGTCTACGTTAAGCTAGCTCAACTTTCTATATTGTGACAAAATTTGAGACATAAATAGATTTGAAAAAGCTTCCAAGTTATCCAGTTTATCCCAAACTCAATGATGCCATGCATTATGCGTCATTTATAACCTCTACTCAATGAGCACTAATGATCAGTTAAGAATAATAATTGTAATTGGCCGATAAATTTAACATGTCTGCATTAAATAGTCTGTAACTTTTAATTTATAGCTTAGAATGCACACATCAAAAGTCCACCTTAAGCTAACTCAATTTTCTATGTTGTGACTAATTTTGAGGCAGAAATAGATACTACAGAGCATCCAAGTAATCTAATATATCTAAAACTGCGTGATGCCATGTATTGTTATTCATTTATAAGCCTCTACTCTACGAGCATTAATGATAAGTGAAGAATGATCATTTTAACGAGTCGATCAACTTGACATGTATGCAATAAATCGTCAGTAACTTTTGATTTAGAACTCAGAATAACATACATCCAAAACCCACATTAAGCTAGCTCAATTTTCTATAAGGTGACAAAATTTGAGACAGAACTAGATACAACAAAGCATCCAAGTAATCCAATATATTCAAAACTGCGTGATGCCATGCATTGTGCTTCATTTATAAGCCATTACTCAATAAGCATCAATGATCAGTTTATAATTATCATTTTAACTAACCGATCAACTTGACATTTCAGCACTAAATCGTTTGTAACTTTTGATTTATAGCTCAGAATGACACGAATCCAATGTCCACGTTAAAGTAGCTCAATTTTCTATAATATGACAAATTTTGAGACAGAAATAGATACAACAAAGCATCCAAATAGTACAATCTGTCCCAAACTGGGTGAAGCCATGCATTATACATCATTTATGAACTTTTACTCAAAAATCAGTTTAGAGTGATCATATTAACTGGCCGATCAACTTGACATGTCCGCCCTAAATCGTCTATAACTTTTGATTTAGAGCTCAGAATTGTTGGAGATGGATTCATCTAACTGAATCTGTCTGTCAAATTGATGGGCTCATATCAAGGCCCATCGTGGAATCTCACTTCGTCGGCCCAGTCCGACAGATAAGCAACAAGAGTAATGAAACGAACAATCGAAGTCAAATCTCGAGTTCGCTGGAACGAAATGCGGAAATCATGAAGAATTAATGTGCGAAGATCACGGAATATAAGTAAAAACCGTTGTTATCTCATATATTAAAAAGGGAAACGGCTCACAGAAAAAACCCTTGCCGTATTTCCCCAATTGTAACCAAAAGTATACAAAGTTAATAGATCATTTGCTCTCTCACTTTGAGTGAGAGTTCGATTAACATTCTCCCAATCTTTATTCAATCAATACCATCAAGGGTGTGCATTCTGACATCCACATTTTGGCGCCGTCTGTGGGGATTTCGATAAAAATAGAAAGACCGAGCATAGACCTCACACCAAAAGCAGTCGACGTAGCCGAAATAGAAACGACTCTAGACAGTGCCACTAACCTTCTTCCTTCAACCAAATAATCCGTGAGCCAAGGAATTGACTGGAGAAACCCCATAAAACAGTACATAGAGAATGCCACCTTACCACCTCATAAGTGGGAAGCTCACAAACTCAAGGCCATAAGCGCCAGATATTCTATCATTAATGGTGAATTATACAAACAAATCATATATGGACCATACCTCAAATGCGTCCATGGAAACGAAACCCTAAATCTCATGACATAAATCCACGAAGGTTCCTGTGGAAACCACTTGGAGGAAGGGCATTAGCCATCCGAATCAAAAAGAAAGGATACTTTTGGCCAACAATTGTCACTACTGCATGACTTATTCAAGCAAATGTGATAAATTCCAAAGACATGCCCCAATAATTCACCAACCAACAGAAGAGTTGTCATCCATCTCAGCTCCGTACCCATTCATGAGATGGTCAATGGACATAGTCTGTCCACTCCACGAATCAGGAGGACCAAAAAGGATAAAATTCCTACTATTCCTCACGGACTATTTCACCAAATGGATCGAAGCAGAAGGATATCAACAGATAACCCAAATCAAAGTCAAAAACTTTGTATGGAAACATATAATATGTCGCCACGGGTTACCGTATGAAATCATCAAAGATAACGGATCGCAATTCATTTCAATGGGATTCAAAAAGTTCTGCGAAATTTGGAAAATCCAATTGACAAAATTGACCCCTCGTTACCCTCAGGGGAATGGACAAGCCGAAGCGGAAAATAAATCCATCTTGTCTAACTTGAAAAAGCGTCTAGATGCCAAAAAGGGAAAATGGTACGGTGAGCTTCCGGGAGTACTTTGGGCTTGCCGAACCACTCCCCGAAAAGCTACTGGTGAAACTCCTTTCTCATTAGCTTATGGAATAGAAGCGATTGTACCTGCAGAAGTGTCGATTCCAAGTCTTCGAAGGACCATATGTCCAACGAACGAAGACCTGAATAACAAAATGCTTGTAGATCATCACGATACTATCGATGAACACAGAGATCAAGCACTCATTAGAATCCAGAATTATCAACAGGCCACTACACGTTTCTACAATTCCAAAGTGAAGCAGTGCAAGTTTAACGAGGGCGATCTAGTACTCAGAAAAATACAAGAAAACACGAAAGAGCTAAACGCCGGTAAACTAGGAACCCATTGGGAAGGTCCCTATCGGATAACCGGAATTATCTGACACGGCGTGTATATGCTTGAAAAACTCAACGGAGTGCCAGAACTTTGATCATGGAACGCTATGAATCTGAAGAAGTATTATGATTGAGCACTATGAACAATCAAACTACGTAAAGGCTTGATCCCTTGACGGGGTATATAGGCAGCTCTACCCAAGAGTACAGCTGACAATTTTTTTTTAATCCACTCACAGTACCCTTGTTGAGAAATCAAAACACATGTATCTGCTGTATAGTTGTTCCATAAAATGAATTTCAAAATTATCCCACTCCAGCTCGCCTCTAAGAATCAAGTTCACCTCACACTCTTTGATTCTAAGAAGAATCTCAAAGCCGAGTTTACCTCGCACCATTCGATTCTGAGAAGAATCTCAAAGCCGAGTTCACCTCGCACTACTCGATTCTAAGAAGAATCTCAAAGCCGAGTTTACCTCGCATCATTCGATTCTGAGAAGAATCTCAAAGCCGAGTTCATCTCGCATTACTCGATTCTAAGAAGAGTCGCAAAGCCGAGTTTACCTCGCATTTAATCGATTCGAAGTAGAATCTCAAAGCCGAATCTACCTTGCATATAATTTAAACAAAATCTCAAAGAACAAGATGCACCTCGCACTTTCACCGCAAAAACCGATCTCCAGATCAGACTCAAGAGATCGACATATTTTTATCTGTTAATTCAAAAATTTACAACTTTTTTTTATTTCGATTGATCCGAGATCGTAAATTCAGAATTTAAAAGTTTTTTGAGTTCGATTGATCCGAGATCGTCAATTCAAAATTTACAAGTCTTTTGAGTTTGATTATTCAAACTTCAGTTCTTTAAAGTTTATTCAGTTTGTTTTACGAGCTCAAAGCAGGAGTGTGAGATAAAAAGCCGACCACTAATTTATTTTGAACTCGCGGATGAAAGCCCTCCCGAGCAACAAAAGTCAACAAAACGAGGTAAAATGTCTTAAACAAAAAAATACATAGAAAAGGAAAACATAAGAGAAAGCAAGCAATCAAGATGCTTACTTATCAGCCGCCCCAGACGTATCAACTCGAATAACCTCTCCAATCAAGGTGCTTCCGAGGTTCGTGCCGAACTCATTGGATGAGACCTACTGAGCCAATGCAACTGAATCCTCGGAAACCTCTGGAAGGGCAAGTTTCCCAATTTAAAAGTCGGAAACTTGTGTTGTAGTCACTTCGGCTTCAAACTCCATTCCTGCTCCTTCAGCAGAATCACCTCGTTTTCGAGGCCAACGACCTCCTTCTTCATTATCAAGACCAAGAGTTCGAGGTTAGCCCCAACCTCTTGAACTTTGATAAGGTTGTCCAGCTCGACACCCTTCTTCACGAACTGCTCTTTCATCGCATTGAGGGCCGCTTGATACTTCGATGCAAGCTCCTTTTTGCAAGCTCAAACTATGCATCTGATGTCAGAAGATCGGTCCGCAGTCATCTTCGCCAGCAGATCTTTTAACTCAGTGATCTCGCTGCGGTCTGCCTCCCTACAATCCTTCACAAAATCAAGTTCACTTTGGGTGAGCCGGAGTTCATCTTTCAACTTCTTCTCCGAAGCATCGAGCTCTCGAATGTACCCCCTTGGTCTCTGATCATCTCAGCCTGTGCAGAGTTTTTCTTTTGAAGTTTCTGGAGCTCTGAGGTGAGGTCTGTCACAACCTTCTGTACACGCTCGAGCTCATCAACACGAGGGGCATCTTTCATTTTCTGCTCGTAAAAGGCCACCATTTTATTCATTGCGGCCACCATCTGCAAAATCCACTTCGTCAACACCTAAAACAAAAAAAAAACTAAGTTCGAGTTCGAGTCATACCTGCCCGACTCCAGCCGACGTCTCGACATATGAGTCCTTCTCAATCATGTTCCTTAGCGCAGGAACTGAACACCCAGGACTTTTCATATGCCTAAGGATGGTAGACATACCCAAGGCGTCATTCGTCACAGGCTCGTCGCAGTTATGCTCGAACCTCCAGTGGTGAAGACTTGGGATCGTCGATCCCGAGCCCACTGGGGAATCACGTCAAGGCACCACCGCCCTGAATTCAGTTTGAGGGGCAGTCTCGTTAGCAGAACGAGCTCGTTCCTGAACTCGAGATCCTTGCCCGTTAGAGCTCCCAGATGCGTTTTCACGCGAGCTCAACTCTACAACTACTGGTGGAGGAATGACCTTCTCCTCAGGGGCAGCAGTTTCAGCTCTCGCCGCAGCCACATCTGGGTCGTTCCCAGTTGATGCGGCCCTCAAGACGTTCGTCAAGGCAGCAGTCATCTCGCCTGCCGGAATCATTTCAGAATTCCCTGCGGGAGGCTTAGCCACACTACGAAAACTTGGCTTCCGAGGCATCCTTGCTGGAGAATTTATCGCAGAGTTGGTATCTAGGACAAGATCAGAGTCGGGAGAAGCTGCATGATATCGACGAAATATATCAAAAGACTCCCATAAAAAATGAATACTAAAATACCAACCAACTCACCAACGCGAACTGGAGGGTATGAGAAACGAGCTGACGTTAGGTGTACACCTTGATTGTAAGCTAGTCATATCCTATCAGGGGTGAAGGAAGCCCAGTTCGTTTGACCACTCTGTAGTCGACGTACAAGCTCGTGAAATTCAGAATTTGCCTTGGGACGCTTAGGAATATCTACAAAACAAAAAAAAGTTAGACGGCTAGTCCTCCAGCAAGAGAAGAAAGGATATAATCTTATAGATTAAAATAAAAGTTTTATATTCGAACTTGGAAGACACGACAATCTACCAGCCTCTGTGGCCCAGTTTTTCGACAATTTGTCGAAGTCCTCAAAGGAGGTCGAGTTAGCCGTAGAGAAAAAGAACGTTTCCCTCCATCTGTTATCTCGATTAGGCAGATCGGTAATGATCTTGCAGTTTGGTCGAGGTGACAGATAGAAAGAACTCGGGAACTTAACATTCTTTTTCACATCGCATAAGCCAAAGAAGTCCTTCACAGTGAAGTGAAGACCTTCTTCTTGGACCCGAACTAGAATCCCAATGACCTGACAAACAAAGTTAGGGGTCATCTGTGGAAACGCGAGTCTGATGGAATAGAGAATGTTAAGGAGAAAGTTTGCGATCGGAAAATACAGTCCGCACAGAGTGAAGTACGTCACCGAGGCACATTGGTAGCCTGGCCTCACCAGCTTGGGGTACTGAAACCCGGAGGGAAGACATAGAGTTACATTCTCAGGGAATTTCTGAGAATGCCTCAGGTCGACGATATCCTCCGGGATGAGAACAGACGGGTGATGAGGGCCGAATAGTTCCCGACCAGAAGTTCCGGCGACCAGAGAGCTAAAATGGTCTCTTGCCATGGAAAAAGAAAAACGGGACAGAGAAAAAACGACGAAAATACAAGGAGTATGAGGCGAAAATCAACCTAGAAAAACCGAAATGGTCTAGAAAGAGGATCGATTACTGTTCAAAGAGTAAAAATTTTAGAGAATTGTAAGAGATAAGAGAAAATCGCAGAGGAAAAATTTGTAAAAGAAACCGTAAGAAGAAAGAAGAAGAGGGTGAAAAGAATTTTACCTGGAGAGAGAAGACGTGATGAGGACATCAGGTTGTACATCCAGCCAGGAGACCAGACTGGCCGACCAGGAAGCTTGCCCGAGACAGCCGGACCATCTGGCACGCCTGCCGGCCCAAGCAGTACCGCCGGACCCTCAACAACAAGGACCAGAGCAACCAGCATTGCTGGCGGAGAGGCCCAAGCTTCCGGCACACTTGGTGGCGACGTGGATGACACCGCCGGTCCCTCTGGTGATGCCGCCAACTCCAGGATCAACTTGGCCGGTCCTGAAGGCATTCCGGCCAGTACCTCGCACAATCCAGCCGGTACAGCCGATCCAGCCGAGTACACGCGCATTTCCACTTCTACACAAGAGGACTCGGACCAAATGAGCTACCAGCTCCAGGACATGCACTTAGAGGAAGTATCTACACCAGTGGTACCTCCAGGAGCAATGACAAGAAGCAGATCAAGAGCACTCTTCCACAAATTCAGCTTATGGGTCGACAAGCTTCTAGAGGAAGAGCAGCTAAGGACAATGGGCCAGAAGAGCAAATTAGAGTCCAAAGGCTTCTCAACAACACAAGGAACATCAGAGACTTGGGCTTTAGTGGCAAGAGAGGTCAGGGCCCAAAGATATTTAACCTTACTCCAAGTCGAAGACTAGGAGCAAGGCGCGTGCATGCCACAAGGACGGCCACCTTCCATTTCTTGGCCGTGAGGTGAGTTAAGGTAAGTTTACATTCGAATATATGCCTCTTTCTGTTTTGCAGGGTAGGATCTAGTTGCTTTACATTTTTGAGTCAAGAACATTTTAGGAATAGGTCCTTTTTCGGTTATACACTTTTGTATTTTTCCTTTTGTGCACTTTTGTAAACTTTCCTTTTTCTTATTTGAGTCGACCCTAGTAGGTCAAGCTGTCGAGCATATTAATAAGGCTCCTTCCAGCATTGTAGTTCGACAACCTTTTTGATTATTAATAAAGTAGAACTTTTTCCCTACAAGTTTTCTCTCTAAGAATCTTGTGCGCTTAGAGCCTAGTTGAGACCAGCCCTCCTAGCTCTAAGTTTGTGATTTATCACGAGGTTCATCACCCCTCGTGTGGTTCACTTCACCCTTCCATCGTTTACCAACCAGAAAACCCCTATCCAGAAGCCTAAGGTTGAGTTTCTCACCTAATCTTCTACAAACAGCCCACGCGCATACATCCTTGAATCAAGGCTTGTATCATGGCCGTCCTTGTGGCATGCACGCGCCTTGCTCCTAGTCTTCGACTTGGAGTAAGGTTAAATATCTTTGGGCCCTGACCTCTCTTGCCACTAAAGCCCAAGTCTCTGATGTTCCTTGTGTTGTTGAGAAGCCTTTGGACTCTAATTTGCTCTTCTGGCCCATTGTCCTTAGCTGCTCTTCCTCTAGAAGCTTGTCGACCCATAAGCTGAATTTGTGGAGGAGTGCTCTTGATCTGCTTCTTGTCATTGCTCCTGGAGGTACCACTGGTGTAGATACTTCCTCTAAGTGCATGTCCTGGAGCTGGTAGCTCATTTGGTCCGAGTCCTCTTGTGTAGAAGTGGAAGTGTGCGTGTACTCGGCTGGATGGCCTGTACCGGCTGGATTGTGTGCGGTACTGGCCGGAATGACTTCAGGACCGGCCAAGTTGATCCCGGAGTTGGCGGTGTCATCAGGGGGACCGGCGGTGTCATTCACGTCCCCACCAAGTGTGCCGGAAGCTTGGGCCTCTCCGCTGGCGATGTTGACCGGTCTGGTCCTATAGGTCGAGGGTCCGGCGGTACTGTCTGGTCCGGCAGGCGCGCCAGATGGTCCTGCTGTCTCGGGCAAGCTTCCTGGTCGGCCAGTCTGGTTTCCTGGCTGGATGTACGACCTGATGTCCTCATCATTCCCTCCCTCTTCAGTAGGTTTTGTCCTCAATCCAAGTCAGTGACATTAAACGTATTGGACACATTAAACTCACCTGGAAGCTCGATCCGGTAGGCGTTGTTGTTGATCCTCTCGAGCACTCTGAATGGTCCATCTCCTCTTGGTGCTAGCTTGGAACTCCTTAGGTTTGGGAACCTGTCCTGCCGTAGGTGTAGCCACACCCAATTGCCTGGTTGAAAGATCACCTCCTTTCTCCCTTTGTTGGCATGAGTCACGTACTGTCCGGTCCTCTTTTCCAAGTTCTCTGCTACCTTCTGGTGTAACCTCCTTATGAACTCTGCTTTGGATGCTCCGTTGAGGTTGGTCATCTCAGCTGGTGGCAGTGGTGTTTGCTCCAATGGGGTGAGAGGGTTGAAGCCGTGTACCACTTCAAATGGGGTCTTCTTGGTTGCTGAATGCACGGCTCGGTTGTAGGCGAACTCAATGAATGGCAGGCACTCCACCCAAGTCTTTAGGTTCTTCCCTACTGTAGTTCTGAGAAGAGTTGATAGTGTCCTGTTGACAACTTCAGTTTGGCCATCGGTTTGAGGATGGCAAGTGGTTGAGAAGAGTAGCTTCATGCCTAGCTTTCTCCAAAGGGTCCTCCAGAAATGGCTGAGGAACTTGGTGTCCCTGTCTGATACGATGGTCCTTGGCACTCCATGAAGCCGTACTACCTCTCTGAAGAACAGCTCAGCTGTTTGCGTGGCATCATTGACATTGGCACATGGGATGAAATGTGCCATCTTGGAGAATCTGTCCACCACTACAAAGATTGCATCTTTGTGGTTGATCTTGGGCAGCCCTAGAACAAAACCCATCGAGATGTCCACCCATGGATGTGTTGGTATGGGCAGTGGGAGATACAACCCGTGAGGTTGCACTCGGGACTTTGCCTTCTTGCAAGTAATGCACCTTGCACAATGTGCTTCTACTGTCCTCTTGATGTGTGGCCAGTAGAAGTGGTCCTTGACCACTGCTAGAGTCTTGTCGACACCAAAGTGGCCCATGAGTCCTCCTCCATGAGCTTCTCGGATGATAAGCTCCCTTAGTGATCCCTGTGGTATGCACAGCCTTCTTTCTCAGAACAAAAATCCCTCATGGATGTAGAATTTGCCATGACTCCCTGTGCTACACTCCTTGTAGCTCTCAGCAAGGTCAGGATCATCCTTGTATAAATCCTTGATGTGATCGAATCCTAGGACCTTTGCCTCCATTGTTGATATCAAGGCAAACCTCCTTGATAGTGCATCGGCTACCACATTATCTTTGCCCTTCTTGTACTTGATGATGTACGGGAAGGTTTCCATGAACTCCATCCACCTGGCATGTCTCCTCTTGAGATTGGTTTTCCCTCTGAGGTGTTTGAGAGTCTCATGATCAGTGTGGATCACAAACTCCTTGGACAGCAAGTAATGCTGCCAAGTCTCCAATGCTCGGACAAGGGCATAGAGCTCCTTGTCATAAGTGGGGTTGTTCAGTGAGGCACCACCTATTTTCTCACTGAAGTATGCCACTGGCCTCCCTCCTTG
Organism: Pugionium cornutum; assembly: GCA_018901935.1. Lineage (NCBI taxonomy): Eukaryota > Viridiplantae > Streptophyta > Magnoliopsida > Brassicales > Brassicaceae > Pugionium > Pugionium cornutum. The sequence continues at coordinate 11,673,455 of CM032165.1, read as the reverse complement.
GGTTAGCACTGCTCCTATGCCTATTCCAGAGGCATCACACTCCACTTCAAACGTCTTGTTGAAGTCGGGAAGGACTAACACTGGTGCGTGTGTAAGGCTGTCCTTCAAGGCCTTGAATGCCTTCTCCTGAGCTTCTCCCAGCTGAATCCCATGTTCTTCTTCACTACTGCCGTCAGTGGTGAGGCAATACTGCTGAAGTTGGGCACGAATCTCCTTTAGAAGCTGGCCAGTCCGTGGAAGCTCCTTACTTGGCTGATGTTTCCTGGTGTTGGCCATTCTTGTATGGCTCGAATCTTCTCTTCATCAACCTGTAGGCCCTGTGAACTCACAACAAAACCTAAAAGACAAGCTTATCAGTACAAAAGGTGCACTTCTTGAGATTGGCATAAAGCTCTTCTTGTCGAAGGGTTTTAAGGACCATCTCAAGATGTGTGAGGTGTTCCCGTAGGCACTTACTATAAACAAGTATGTCATCAAAATAAACTACCACAAACTTACTGATGTACGCCCTAAGAGCTTGGTTCATAAGGCGCATGAAGGTGCTTGGGGCATTAGTCAAGCCAAATGGCATGACTGTCCACTCGTAGAGCCCTTGCTTTGTCTTGAAAGCGGTCTTCCACTCATCACCTTCCTTCATTCTTACCTGGTGGTATCCACTTTGGAGGTCTATCTTGGAGAAGACCGTGGCTCCACTCAGCTCATCTAGCATGTCATCCAGTCGTGGTATTGGATGCCCATACTTGACTGTGATGTTGTTGATTGCTCGGCAGTCCACGCACATGCGCCAAGTTCCATCCTTCTTGGGCACTAGTAGCACTGGTACAGCACATGGACTGAGGCTCTCTCGAACATATCCTTTCTCCAGGAGCTCCTTGACTTGCTTCTCAAGCTCCTTGGACTCCTCTGGACTCATCCGGTAAGCTGGCCGGTTGGGCAGGGCTTCTCCGGGCACTAGATCAATCTGATGTTCTATGCCACGTAAAGGAGGCAAGCCTGCTGGTATCTCCTCTTGAAATACATCCTGGAATTTGTTGAGGAGTGTTGCTACTTCATGAGGTAGCTCTACCTGTCCCTGTTCTATACTCAACACTTCCTTGAAAATCATTAGTAACATTAAATCCTTCGAGGCTAAAGCTCTCCGGACATGACTAGGCTGAATAAGAAAGTTAGACTTGACAAGTTTCTTTTCCTTACTCATTTGGAGTTGTAGCTCATGTACTTGGGCAGGTGTAAGAGGAGCTAGACTGACCTTTCTCTTGTCATGCACGAAGGTGTATAGATTGGTTCGGCCATCATGCCTGGTCTCTTTGTCAAACTGCCATGGTCTTCCTAGTAGAAGATGTCGAGCTTGCATGGGCACCACGTCGCACACGACCTGGTCTTGGTACTTGCCCACACTGAATGGCACAGTGACTTGCTCATGAATCTTGAGCTCCACTTTGTCATCAAGCCATCTCAGTCTATATGGTCGAGGATGCCGTGTCCTCTCTAGACCTACCTTATCAACCATATATGCGCTAGCAACGTTAGTGCAAGAACCACCATCTATGATGAGGTTACATACCTTTCCCTTGATGGTGCAACGGCTGTGGAAGATGTTCTCCCTTTGGATGGTCTCTGAAGGATCCACCATTGCACTGAGGATACGTCTAATGACCAGCACTTCCCCCACATCAGGGTACTCAATGTCACCATATTCTCCTTCTGGTTCATATTCCTCTTCATCTTGGGACTCATATTCTCCTGCCTCCGTAATCAGCATGACTCGGTTGTTTGGGCACTCCCTTGAGATGTGTCCACGTCTCCTGCACTTGAAACAAGTTATGTCACGTGATCTTTGAGGGTTAGAAGACTTACCAGGCTCTCTCTGGTAACGGGTGGGTTCAGGAGGCTTGCTCTTGAGCCTTGACTCGATCTCTACGCTTTTGCCTTTGTCCACTGTCTTAGGCATGTTGCTTGGTGCCCAAGGTGTCTTAGGCTTGCTGTGGATGTCTTGGCTCTTACGTTTGATGTGCTGTTCAGCTTGCACAGATAGGTGGAACAAGTCCTTGAAGTCATTGTAGATTTGCCTTTCCACCTTGCAGCTGATCCTTTCTTGGAGTCCATCCAAGAATTGTGCCATCAATGCTTCTTCATCATCATTGAGCTCCAATCTGTTCCTTAACCTCTCGAACTCTTCATAGTACTCCTCTACTGATCTGGTACCCTGCTTAAGAGTACGAAAACGTCGTTGCAAATCCCTATGAAAGTAAGGTGGAACATACCTTTGTCGGATGAGGTCTTTCATGTCGACCCATGAGTCTACGGGTCTCATTCTCTTCCTCCTTCTGTCAGATACCTCATGATCCCACCAGATGAGGGCATTGTCCGTGAGTTGTGCTACTGCCATTGAGACTCTCCTAGGTCCTGGTTGGTTGTAGTGATCAAAGATATGATCCATTCGCTTCTCCCAATCTAGGTAAGCCTCGGGGTCTACTTTTCCTGCAAAAGTTGGAGGAGTTAGTTTAACATCAGGATGAATTACCCGGTTATAGGTGTGTTCATCTCCATCCTCATGACGTCTAGGAGGCATTCTTGGTCTCTGGTGAAGACCATATGGCTCAAAGCCATCATCTTCTGCCTCTGGTTGCCGTGGAGGTCCTCTCGGCCTATGGTGATAGTTATGAGGTTGTGTCCTCATCTCCATCTGGCTGGGGTTCCTCCTGTTCGTGCCGTGTCCTAAGGTACTCAGGACCCTCAGGACGATCTGGCTCAGCTCTCACGTGCCTTATGGCCTGGAATCTTACTGGTCTCTCCACGCGCTCCAACCTCTCGCCTATGGATGCGAGTTGTGTTTGGAGTGTGGTGAACATGGCCATCATGGCTTCAGCTGCGTCTCTATTCTCTTCTCCCATGTGTGCTACAAAGAAAGAAGACAATTAGGGTGCTCCTAAATTATTAGGAGAGTTTTCTTTTTATATGTGGTTTGAAAAAATGCAAAAGGAAAAATTCTAAAGAAAGGAAATTCGAAAAAAAGGAAACTTCCTAGACAACTTGTGCTAGCTGTCCAATTCGAATTCTTTTAGTATCTTTTCTATTTTCTTTTTCTTTTTAATTAAACTTAAAAATAAAGGAAATATGACTTAAACAAAAAGGAAAACGTGAATGATAATGCAAAAGTGAACCTAAACCCTAGTGATACACGTAGGAGGCTAGATGCACTCGGTTTGGAGTTTGATGTTGTTTTTTTGATTTTTCTTGAATACGACTTAAACTAATGCAAGAACTAGAAATAAGACAAGCAAAAGGATAGAAACAACCTGGTTTAGGAGCTTTAAGCTCTGATACCAAAATGATACAAGCCTTGATTCAAGGATGTATGCGCGTGGGCTGTTTGTAGAAGATTAGGTGAGAAACTCAACCTTAGGCTTCTGGATAGGGGTTTTCTGGTTGGTAAACGATGGAAGGGTGAAGTGAACCACACGAGGGGTGATGAACCTCGTGATAAATCACAAACTTAGAGCTAGGAGGGCTGGTCTCAACTAGATTCTAAGCGCACAAGATTCTTGAGAGAAAACTTGTTGGGGAAAAAGTTCTATCTTTATTAATATCAAAAAGGTTGTCGAACTACAATGCTGGAAGGAGCCTTATTAATATGCTCGACAGCTTGACCTACTAGGGTCGACTCAAATAAGAAAAAGGAAAGTTTACAAAAGTGCACAAAAGGAAAAATACAAAAGTGTATAACCGAAAAAGGACCTATTCCTAAAATGTTCTTGACTCAAAAATGTAAAGCAACTAGATCCTACCCTGCAAAACAGAAAGAGGCATATATTCGAATGTAAACTTACCTTAACTCACCTCACGGCCAAGAAATGGAAGGTGGCCGTCCTTGTGGCATGCACGCGCCTTGCTCCTAGTCTTCGACTTGGAGTAAGGTTAAATATCTTTGGGCCCTGACCTCTCTTGCCACTAAAGCCCAAGTCTCTGATGTTCCTTGTGTTGTTGAGAAGCCTTTGGACTCTAATTTGCTCTTCTGGCCCATTGTCCTTAGCTGCTCTTCCTCTAGAAGCTTGTCGACCCATAAGCTGAATTTGTGGAAGGGTGCTCTTGATCTGCTTCTTGTCATTGCTCCTGGAGGTACCACTGGTGTAGATACTTCCTCTAAGTGCATGTCCTGGAGCTGGTAGCTCATTTGGTCCGAGTCCTCTTGTGTAGAAGTGGAAGTGTGCGTGTACTCGGCTGGATGGCCTGTACCGGCTGGCGTACCGGCTGGATTGTGCGCGGTACTGGCCGGAATGACTTCAGGACCGGCCAAGTTGATCCCGGAGTCGACGGTGTCATCAGGGGGACCGGCGGTGCCATTCACGTCCCCACCAAGTGTTCCGGAAGCTTGGGCCTCTCCGCCGGCGATGTTGACCGGTCTGGTCCTATAGGTCGAAGGTCCGGCGGTACTGTCTGGTCCGGCAGGCGCGCCGGATGGTCCTGCTGTCTCGGGCAAGCTTCCTGGTCGGCCAGTCTGGTCTCCTTGCTGGATGTACGACCTGATGTCCTCATCAGGCCACCTTCCATTTCTTGGCCATGAGGTAAGTTAAGGTAAGTTTCAATTCAAATATATGCCTCTTTCTGTTTCGCAAGGTAGGATCTAGAATATTTACTTTTATTGAGTCAAAGACATTTTAGGAATAGGTCCTTTTTCCATTATACACTTTTGTATCTTTTCCTTTTGTGCACTTTTGTAAGTTTTCCTTTTCTTATTTGGGTCGACCCTAGAAGGTCAAGCTGTCGATCATATTAATAAGGCTCCTTCCAGCATTGTAGTTCGACAACCTTTTTGATATTAATAAAGACAGAACTTTTTCCCCAACAAGTTTTCTCTCAAGAATCTTATGCGCTTAGAATCTAGTTGAGACCAGCCCTCCTAGTTCTAAGTTTGTGATTTATCACGAGGTTCATCACCCCTCGTGTGGTTCACTTCACCCTTCCATCAAATACCAACCCAAAAACCCCTATCCAAGAAGCCTATGGTCGAGTTTCTCACCTAAACTTCTCCAAACAGCCCACGCGCATACATCCTTGAATCAAGGCTTGTATCATTTTGGTATCAGAGCTTAAAGCTCCTAAACCAGGTTGTTTCTATCCTTTTGCTTGTTTTGTTTTCAGTTCTTGCATTAGTTTAAGTCGCATTCCAGAAAAATAAAAAAAATAACATCAAACTCCAAACCAAGTGCATCTAGCCTTCTACGTGTATCACTAGGGTTTAGATTCACTTTTGCATTGCCATTCACGTTTTCCTTTTTGTTTAAATCATATTTCCTTTATTTTTAAGTTAAATTAAAAAGAAAAGAAAAAGAAAATAGAAAGAATACTAAAAGAATTCGAATTGGACAGCTAGCACAAGTTGTCAAGAAAGTTTCCTTTTTCTCAAATCTTCATATCTTTGAATTTCCAATTCTCAGATTTTTTCCTTTTTGCAAAATTTTCGAATCCTTATAAAAAGAAAACCCTCCTAATAATTTAGGAGCATCCTAACTTGTCTTCTTTCTTTGTAGCACACAATGGCAGAAGAAAATAGAGAAGCAACCGAAGCCATGATGGCCATGTTCACCACACTCCAAACACAACTCGCATCCATTGGCGAGAGGTTGGAGGGCGTGGAAAGACCGGTGAGATTCCAGGCCATAAGGCACGTGAGAGCTGAGCAAGACCGTCCTGAGGGTCCTAAGCACCTTAGGACACGGCACGAACAGGAGGAACCCCGCCAGATGGAGATGAGGACACACAACCTCATAACTATCACCATAGGCGGAGAGGACCTCCACGGCAACCAGAGGCAGAAGATGATGGCTTTGAGCCATATGGTCTTCACCAGAGACCAAGAATGCCTCCTAGACATCATGAGGATGGGGATGAACACACCTACAACCGGCTAAATCATCCTGATGTTAAGCTAACTCCTCCTAGTTTTGCAGGAAAAGTAGACCCGAGGCTTACCTAGATTGGGAGAGAAGAATGGATCATATCTTTGATCATTACAACCAACCAGGACCTAGGAGAGTCTCAATGGCAGTAGCACAACTCACGGACAATGCCCTCATCTGGTGGGATCGTGAGGTATCTGACAGAAGGAGGAAGAAAATGAGGCCCATAGACTCATGGGTCGACATGAAAGACCTCATGCGACAAAGGTTTGTTCCACCTTACTTTCATAGAGACTTGCAACGTCGTTTTCGTACTCTTAAGCAGGGTAATAGATCAGTAGAGGAGTACTATGAAGAGTTCGAGAAGCTAAGGAACAGATTGGAGCTCAATGATGATGAAGAAGCATTGATGGCACAATTATTGGATGAACTCCAAGAAAGAATCAGCCGCAAGGTGGAAAGGCAAATCTACAATGACTTCAAAGACTTGTTCTATCTGTCCAGGCTGAGCAGCACATCAAACGTAAGAGCCAAGACATCTGCAGCAAGCCTAAGATACCTTGGGCACCAAGCAACATGCCCAAGCCCATAGACAAAGGCAAGAGCATAGAGATCGAGTCAAGGTTCAAGAGCAAGCCTTCTGAACCCACCCGTAACCAGAGAGAGCCCGGTAAGTCTTCTAACCCTCAAAGATCACGTGACATCACTTGTTTCAAGTGTAGGGGTCGTGGACACATTTCAAGGGAGTGCCCAAACAACCGGGTCATGTTGATTACAGATGCTGGAGAATATGAGTCCCAAGATGAAGAGGACTATGAACCAGAAGAGGAGTATGGTGACATTGAGTACCCTGATGTGGGGGAAGTGCTGGTCACTAGACGCATCCTCAGTGCAATGGTGGATCCTTCAGAGACCATCCAAAGGGAGAACATCTTCCACAGCCGTTGCACCATCAAGGGCAAGGTATGTAACCTCATCATAGATGGTGGTTCTTGCACTAACGTTGCTAGTGCATATATGGTTGATAAGCTAGGTATGTAGAAGACAAGGCATCCTCGACCATATAGACTGAGATGGCTGGATGACAAAGTGGAGCTCAAGATCCATGAGCAAGTCACTGTGCCATTCAGTGTGGGCAAGTACCAAGACCAAGTGTGCGACGTGGTGCCCATGCAAGCTGGCCATCTTCTGCTAGGAAGACCATGGCAGTTTGACAAAGAGACCAGGCATGATGGCCGAACCAATCTCTACACTTTTGTGCATGACAAAAGAAAGGTCAGCTTGGCTCCTCTTACACCTGCCCAGGTACATGAGCTACAACTCCAAATAAGTAAGGAAAAGAAACTTATCAAGTCTAATTTTCTTATTCAACCAAGCCATGTCCGGAGAGCTTTAGCCTCAAAGGATTTAATGTTACTAATGGTTTTCAAGGAAGTGTTGAATGTAGAAAAGGAACAGGTAGAGCTACCTCCTGAAGTAGCAACTCTCCTCAACAAGTTCGAGGATGTATTTCCAGAGGAGATACCAGCAGGCTTGCCTCCTTTACGTGGCATAGCACACCAGATTGATCTAGTGCCCGGAGCAGCCCTGCCCAACCGGCCAGCCTACAGGATGAGTCCAGAGGAGTCCAAGGAGCTTGAGAAGCAAGTCAAGGAGCTCCTGCAGAAAGGATATGTTCGAGAGAGCCCCAGTCCAGGTGCCGTACCAGTGCTACTAGTGCCCAAGAAGGATGGGACTTGGCGAATGTGCGTGGACTGCCGAGCAATCAACAACATCACTGTCAAGTACCGGCATCCAATACCACCGCTGGATGACATGCTAGATGAGCTGAGTGGAGCCACGGTCTTTTCCAAGATAGACCTCAAGAGTGGGTACCACCAGGTCAGGATGAAAGAAGGTGATGAATGGAAAACTGCTTTCAAGACAAAGCAAGGGCTCTACGAGTGGACAGTCATGCCATTTGGCTTGACTAATGTCCCAAGCACCTTCATGCGCCTTATGAACCAAGTTCTTAGGGCGTACATCAGTAAGTTTGTAGTGGTTTAATTTGATGACATACTAGTTTATAGTAAGTGCCTACGGGAACACCTCACACATCTTGAGATGGTACTTAAAACCCTTCGACAAGAAGAGCTTTATGCCAATCTCAAGAAGTGCACCTTTTGTACTGATAAGCTTGTCTTTTTAGGTTTTGTTGTAAGTTCACAGGGCCTACAGGTTGATGAAGAGAAGATTCGAGCCATACAAGAATGGCCAACACCAGGCAACATCCGCCAAGTAAGGAGCTTCCACGGACTGGCCAGCTTCTATAGGAGATTCGTGCCCAACCTCAGCAGTATTGCCTCACCATTGACGGCAGTAGTGAAGAAGAACGTGGGATTCAATTGTGGAGAAGCTCAAGAGATGGCATTCCAGGCCTTGAAGGACAGCCTTACACATGCACCAGTGCTAGTCCTGCCCAACTTCAACAAGACGTTTGAAGTGGAGTGTGATGCCTCTGGAATAGGCATAGGAGCAGTGCTAACCCAAGGAGGGAGACCAGTGGCATACTTCAGTGAGAAGCTAGGTGGTGCCTCACTGAACTACCCCACTTATGACAAGGAGCTTTATGCCCTTGTCCGAGCATTGGTGACTTGGCAGCATTACTTGCTGTCCAAGGAGTTTGTGATCCACACTGATCATGAGACTCTCAAACACCTCAGAGGGCAAACCAATCGCAAGAGGAGACATGCCAGGTGGATGGAGATCATAGAGACCTTCCCGTACGTCATCAAGTACAAGAAGGGCAAAGATAATGTGGTAGCTGATGCACTATCAAGGAGGTTTGCCTTGATATCCACCATGGAGGCAAAGGTCCTAGGGTTCGAGCACATCAAGGACCTATACAAGGATGATCCTGACTTTGCTGAGAGCTACAAGGAGTGTGGCAGAGGGATTCATGGCAAGTTCTACATCCATGAGGGATTCTTGTTCCCAGAAAGAAGGCTGTGCATACCACAAGGATCATTAAGGGAACTTATCATCCGAGAAGCTCATGGAGGAGGACTCATGGGCCACTTTGGTGTCGACAAGAATCTAGCAGTGGTCAAGGAGCATTTCTACTGGCCACACATCAAGAGGACAGTAGAAGCTCATTGTGCAAGATGCATCACTTGCAAAAAGGCAAAGTCCCGAGTGCAACCGCACGAGTTGTATCTCCCACTGCCCATACCTACACATCCATGGGTGGACATCTCAATGTACTTTGTTCTAGGTCTGCCCAAGATCAACCACAAAGATGCAATCTTTGTAGTGGTGGATAGATTCTCCAAGATGGCACACTTCATTCCATGTGCCAATGTCAATGAAGTAGTATACGGCTTCAACCCTCTCACCCTATTGGAGCAAACACCACTACCACCAGCTGAGATGACCAACCTCAACGGAGCATCCAAGGCAGAGTTCATAAGGAGATTACACCAGAAGGTAGCAGAAAACATGGAGAAGAGGACCGGACAGTACGTGACTCATGTCAACAAGGGAATAAAGGAGGTGATCTTTCAACCAGGCGATTGGGTGTGGCTACACCTACGGTAGGAGAGGTTCCCAAACCTAAGGAGTTCCAAGCTAGCACCAAGAGGATATGGACCATTCAGAGTGCTCGAGAGGATCAACAACAACGCCTACCGGATCGAGCTCCCAGGTGAGTTTAATGTGTCCAATACGTTCAATGTTACTGACTTAGCCCCTTTCCATGCAAATGAACCAGTTTTGAGGACAAAACCTACTGAAGAGGGAGGGAATGATGAGGACATCAGGTTGTACATCCAGCCAGGAGACCAGACTGGCCGACCAGTAAGCTTGCCCGAGACAGCCGGACCATCTGGCACGCCTGCCGGCCCAAGCAGTACCGCCGGACCCTCGACCACAAGGACCAGAGCAACCAGCATTGCCGGCGGAGAGGCCCAAGCTTCCAGCACACTTGGTGGCGACGTGGATGACACCGCCGGTCCCTCTTGTGATGCCACCAACTCCGGGATCAACTTGGCCGATCCTGAAGGCATTCCGGCCAGTGCCTCGCACAATTCAGCCGGTTAAACCAATCCAGCCGAGTACACGCGCATTTCCACTTCTACACAAGAGGACTTGGACCAAATGAGGTACCAGCTCCAGGACATGCACCTAGAGGAAGTATCTACACCAGTGGTACCTCAAGGAGCAATGACAAGAAGCAGATCAAGGGCACTCTTCCACAAATTCCGCTTATGGGTCGACAAGCTCCTAGAGGAAGATCGACTAAGGACAATGGGCCAAAAATGCAAGGAAGAGTCCAATGGCTTCTCAACAACACAAGGGACATCAGTGACTTGGGCTTTAGTGGCAAAAGAGGTCAGGGCCGAAAGATTCTTAACCCTACTCCAAGTCAAAGACTAGGAGCAAGGCGCGACATGCCACAAGGACGGCCAACTTCCATTTCTTGGCCATGAGGTAAGTTAAGGTAAGTTTCAATTCAAATATATGCCACTTTCTGTTTTGCAGGGTAGGATCTAGAATATTTACTTTTATTGAGTCAAAGACATTTTAGGAATAGGTCATTTTTTGATTATACACTTTTGTTTCTTTTCCTTTTGTGCACTTTTGTAAGTTTTCCTTTTCTTATTTGGGTCGACCCTAGAAGGTCAAGCTGTCGAGCATATTAATAAGGCTCCTTCCAGCATTGTAGTTCGACAACCTTTTTGATATTAATAAAGATAGAACTTTTTCCCCAACAAGTTTTCTCTCAAGAATCTTGTGCGCTTAGAATCTAGTTGAGACCAGCCCTCCTAGCTCTAAGTTTGTGATTTATCACGAGGTTGATCACCCCTCGTGTGGTTCACTTCACCTTTCCATCAAATACCAACCCAAAAACCCCTATCCAAGAAGCCTAAGGTCGAGTTTCTCACTTAAAGTTCTCCAAACAGCCCACGCGCATACATCCTTGAATCAAGGCTTGTATCAAGACGTGTGAGGGAGAAGAAGGGTCAGGCAGCTGTATTTAACCGCCTCGAAAAGGGAGAAACTTTTCAGATTCCCCGAAATGGCAGCCATAGGATCTGATTTGATGGTTATCGAGAATCTCGAGGAGGCAGATTTAAAAATTTAAATCGATCCAGCGAGCAAATGTCGCCTGTTCAGTTCGACTGAAACGAACTAAACAGGCTGGGGGGCAACTGTTGGAGGTGGATTCACCGAACTGAATCCGTCTGTCCTCATGGGCTCATATCAAGGCCCATCGTGGAATCTCACTTCGTCGGCCCAGTCCGACATTGAAGCGACAAGAGTAATGAAACGAACAATCGAAGTCAAAAGTTGAGTTCGCTGGAACGAAATGCGGAAATCATGAAGAATTAATGTGAGAAGATCACGAAATATAAGTCAAAACCGTTGTAATTTCATATATAGAAAAGGGAAAAGGCTCAGGGGAAAAACCCTAGCCGTATTTCACAATTGTAACCAAAAGTATACAAAGTTAATAGATCATTTGCTCTCTCACTTTGAGTTCGAGTTCGATTAACATTCTCCCAGTCTTTATTCAATCAATACCATCAAGGGTGTGGATTCTGACATCCACAAGAATGACACAAATCCAAAGCCCATGTTAAACTAGCTCAATTTTCAATATTGTGATAAAATTTAAAACTAAATTTGCTTATAGAAATCCTAAATGTAATCAAATCTATCAAAAAGTGCATTATGCTTCATTTATAAGCCCCAACTCAAGGAGCACCAATGATCACTTAGGAATGTTCATTTTAACCGGCCGATCAACTCGAGATGTGTGTACTAAATTGTTCGTAACTTTGAATTTAGAACTCCGAATGACACGAATCCAAAGCCTATGTTAAGCTAGCTCAAGTTTCTATATTGTAACAAAATTTGAGACAGAAATAGATGCTAAAAAGCATCCAAATTATCCAGTATATCCCAAACTATGTGATGCCATGCATTATGCTTTATTTATAAGTCTCTACTCAATGAGCACCAATGATCAGTTAAGAGTGATCATTTTAACCAGTTGATCAACTTGACATTTTTGCACTAAATCGTCAGTAACTTTTGATTTATAGCTCAAAATGACACACATCCAAAGCACACGTTAAGATAGCTCATTTTTCTATAATGTGACAAACGTTGAGACAGAAATAGATACGACAAAGCGTCCAAGTAATCGAATATATCCAAAAATGTGTGATACCATTCATTGTGCTTCATTTATAAGCCTTTACTCAATGAGCATCAGTGATTTGTTTAGAATTATCATTTTAACTGGCCGATCAACCAGACCTGTCAGCACTATATCGTTCGTAACTTTTGATTTATAGCTCAGAATGACACGAATCCAATGTCCATGTTAAGCTAGCGCAATTTTATATATTGTAATAAATTTTGAGACAAAAATAGATACAACAAAGCATTCAAATAATTCAATATATCCCAAATTGCGTGATGCCATGCACTATGCTTCATGAATAAGCCTTTACTCAGTGAGCACCAATGATCCGTTTAGAATGATCATATTAACTAGCCAATCAACTTGACATGGCCTCACTAAATCGTCAGTAACTTTTGATTTAGAGCTCCAAATTACACGAATTTAATATCCACGTTAAGCTAGCTGAAGTTTCTATGTTGTGAAAACATTTGAGATCGAAACAGATACGACAAAGCATCCATGTTATCCAATCCATGCTGAGCTGCGTGATTGAATGTATTATGCTTCGTTTATAAGCCTCATCTCAATGTGAACCAATGATCAGTTAAGAATAGTCATTTTAACTGGCTGATCAACTTGTCATGTCCGCACTAAATCGTCCGTCACTTTTGATTTAGAGTTCAGAACGACACAAAACCAAATCCCACGTTAATCTAGCTCAATTTTCTATATTGTTACAAAATTGGAGATGAAAATTGATACGACAAAGCATTCAAGTAATCCAATCTATCCAAAACTTCGTGATGTCATGCATTGTGATTCATTTATAAGCCTTTACACAATGATCATAAATGATCAGTTTAGAATGATCATTTTAACTGGCCGATCAACTTGACATGTATAATCTAAATCTTCCATAACTTTTAATTTATTGCTCGGAATGACACGAATCCAATGCCCACGTTCAAGTAGCTGAATTTTCTATATTGTGAGAAATTTTGAGACAGAAATAGATACGACAAAGCTTCCAAGTAATCCAATTTATCCCAAAATGCATGATGCCATGTGTTATGCTCCGTTTATAAGCCTTTACTTAATGAGCAGCAATGATCAGTTTAGAATGATCATACTAAATGGCCGATGAACTTGACACGTGTGCAACAAATTGTCCATAACTTTTGGTTTAGAGCTTAGAATGACACGAATCCAATGCCTACGTTAAACTGGCTCAAGTTTCTATATTGTGACAAAATTCGAGGTAGAAATAGATATGACAAAGCGTCCAAGTTATCCAATCAATCCCGAACCGTGTGATACCATGCCAACCGAAGCCTACTTCCTTGCCTTTGAAAAGGTCAATATGATTCATTTATAAGCCTCTATGAGCACCAATGATCAGTTAGGAATTATCATTTTAACAGGCCGATCAACTTGACATGTATGCACTAAATTGTCCATAACTTTTGATTTATAACTCAGAATGACACAAATCCAATGACCACGTTAACATAGCTCAATTTTCTATATTGTGACAAAATTTGAGATAGAAATAGACACCACAAAGCATCCTAGTAATCCAATCTTTCCAAAACTACGTGATGCCATGCATTATGCTTCATTTATAAGCCTTTACTCAATGAGCACTAATGATCAGTTTAGAATTATCATATTAACTGACCGATAACCTTGACATGTACGCCCTAAATCGTCTGTAACTTTTGATTTAGAGCTTAGAATGACACAAATCCAAAGTCCACGTTAAGCTAGCACAATTTTCAATATTGTGACAAAATTTAAGACTAAATTTGCTTATAAAAATCCTAAAAGTAATCAAATCTATCAAAAAGTGCCTAATGTCATGCATTATGCTTCATTTATAAGCCTCAACGCAAGGAGCACCAATGATCACTTAAGAATGATCATTTTAACCGGACAATCAACTCGACATGTGTGTACTAAATTGTCCATAACTCTTAATTTAGAACTCCGAATGACACGATTCCAAAGCCTACGTTAAGCTAGCTCAAGTTTCTATATTGTGAAAAAATTTGGGACATAATTAGATGCTAAAAAGCGTCCAAATTATCTAGTATATCCCAAACTCCGCGATACCATGCATTATGCTTCATTTATAAGCCTCTCCTCATTGAGCACCAATGATCAGTTAAGAATGATCATTATAACTGGTTGATCAACTTGACATTTCCGCACTAAATTGTCAATAACTTTTGATTTAGAGCTCAGAATGACACACATCCAAAGCACACGTTAAGATACCTCATTTTTCTATATTGTGACAAGTTGAGAAAGAAATAGATACGACAAAGCGTCCAAATAATCCAATATATCCAAAACTTCGTGATGCCATGAATTGTGCTTCATTTATAAGCCTTTACTCAATGAGTATTAATGATTTGTTTAAAATTATCATTTTAACAGGCCGATCAACTTGACCGGTCAGCACTAAATCATTCGTAACTTTTGATTTATAGCTCAGAATGACACGAATCTAATGCCCACGTTAAGCTAGCTCAATTTTCTATATTTTGATAAATTTTGAGACAGAAATATATAAGAAAAAGCATCCAAATAATCCAATCTATCCCAAATTGTGTGACGCCATGCATTATGCTTCATTTATAAGCCTTTACTCAATGAGCACCAATGATCCGTTTAGAATGATCATATTAACTAGCCGATCAAGTTGACATGTCCTCACTAAATCGTTAGTAAATTTTGATTTAGAGCTCCGAATTACACGAATCCAATATCCACGTTAAGCTAGCTGAAGTTTCAATGTTGTGACAACATTTGAGATAGAAATAGATACGACAAAGCATCCATGTTATCCAATCTATCCTGAGCTGCGTGATGTCATGTATTATGCTTCGTTTATAAGCCTCAACTCAATGAGAACCAGTGATCAGTTAAGAATGGTCATTTTAACTGGCCGATCAACTTGCCATGTCCGCACTACATCGTCTGTCACTTTCAATTTAGAGTTTAGAACGACACAAATCCAAAGCCCACGTTAAGCTACCTAAATTTTTTATATTGATACAAAATTGGAGATGAAAATTGATACGACAAAGCATTCAAGTAATCTAATCTATCCAAAACTTCGTGATGTCATGCATTGTGCTTCATTTATAAGCTTTTACACAATGATCATAAATGATCACTTTAGAATGATCATTTTAACTGGCCGATCAACTTGACATGTCTACACTAAATCCTTCCGTCACTTTTGATTTATTGCTCGGAATGACACGAATCCAATGCCCACGTTAAACTAGCTGAATTTTCTATATTGTGAGAAATTTTGAGACAGAAATAGATACGACAAAGCTTCCAAGTAATCCAATTTATCCCAAAATGCATGATTCCATGTCTTATGCTCCGTTTATAAGCCTTTACTTAATGAGCACCAATGATCAGTTTAGAATGATCATACTAAATGGCCGATGAACTTGACACGTGTGCAATAAATTGTCCTTAACTTTTGGTTTAGAGCTTAGAATGAGACAAATCCAATGCCCATGTTCAACTGGCTCAAATTTCTATATTGTGACAAAATTTGAGACAGAAATAGATATGACAAAGCGTCCAAGTTATCCAATCAATCTCGAACCGTGTGATACCATGCAAGCCGAAGCCTACTTCCTTGCATTGAAAAGGTCATTATGCTTCATTTATAAGCCTCTATGAGCACCAATGATCAGTTAGGAATTATCATTTTAACTGGCCGATCAACTTGACATGTATGCACTAAATTGTCCGTAACTTTTGATTTATAACTCAGAATGACACAAATCCAATGACCACGTTAACATAGCTCAATTTTCTATATTGTGACATAATTTGAGATAGAAATAGACACGACAAGGCATCCCAGTAATACAATCTTTATGAAACTACATGATGCCATGCAATATGCTTCATTTATAAGCCTTTACTCAATGAGCACTAATGATCAGTATAGAATTATCATATTAACTGGCCGATCAACTTGACATGTACGCCCTAAATCGTTTGTAACTTTTGATTTAGAGCTCAGAATGACACAAATCCAAAGCCCATGTTAAGCTAGCACAATTTTCAATATTGTGATAAATTTTAAGACTAAATTAGCTTATAAAATCCTAAAACTAATCAAATCTATCAAAAAGTGCCTAATGTCATGCATTATGCTTCATTTATAAGTCTCAACTCAAGGAGCACCAATGATCACTTAAGAATGATCATTTTAACCGGATGATCAACCCGACATGTGTGTACTAAATTGTTCATAACTTTTAATTTAGAACTCCGAATGACACGATTCCGAAGCCTACGTTAAGATAGCTCAAGTTTCTCTATTGTGACAAAATTTGAGACATAATTAGATGCTAAAAAGCGTCCAAATTATCCCGTATATCCCAAACTCCGTGATACCATGCATTATGCTCCATTTATAACCCTCATTTTAACTGGTTGATCAACTTGACATTTCCGCACTAAATTGTCAGTAACTTTTGATTAGAACACAGAATGACACACATCCAAAGCACACGTTAAGATAGCTCATTTTTCTATATTGTGACAAAAGGTTAGACAGAAATAGATACGACAAAGCGTCCAAGTAATCCAATATATCCAAAACTGCGTGATGCCATGCATTGTGCTTCATTTATAAGCCTTTACTCACTGAGTATTAATGATTTGTTTATAATTATCATTTTAACAGGCCGATCAACTTGACCGGTCAGCACTAAATCGTTCGTAACTTTTGATTTATAGCTCAGAATTACACGAATCCAATGCCCACGTTAAGCTTGCTCAATTTTCTATATTTTTATAAATTTTGAGACAGAAATAGATACGACAAATCATCCAAATAATCCAATCTATCCCAAATTGCGTGATGCCAAGCATTATGCTTCATTTATAAGCCTTTATTCAATGAGCACCAATGATCTGTTTAAGTGATCATATTAACTAGCCGATCAACTTAACATGTCAATATAGCCGATCAAATTTACAAAATTGGAGATGAAAATATATACGACAAAGAATCCAAGTAATCGAATCTATCCAAAACTTCATGATGTCATGCATTGTGCTTCATTTATAACCCTTTACTTAATGACCATAAATGATCAATTTAGAATGATCATTTTAACATGTCTACACTAAATCATCTGTAACTTTTGATATATTGCTCAAAATGACACGAATCCAACGCTCACGTTAAACTAGCTGAATTTTCTATATTGTGACAAATTTTGAGACAGAAATAGATAAGACAAAGCATCCAAGTAATCCAATTTATCTTAAAATGCATGATGCCATGCTTTATGCTCTGTTTATAAGCCTTTACTTAATGAGCACCAATGATCAGTTTAGAATGATCATAGAAATGGCCGATGAACATGACATGTGTGCAATAAATTGTTCATAACTTTTGGTTTAGAGCTTAAAATTACACGAATCCAATGCCCACGTTAAGCTGGCTCAATTTTCTATATTGTGACAAAATTCGACGCAGAAATAGATATGACAAAGCGTCCAAGTTATCCAATCGATCCCGAATTCGAGGCAAACCGAAGCTTACTTCCTTGCCTTTGAAAAGGTCATTATGCTTCATTTATTAGCCTATACTCAATGAGCACCAATGATCAGTCAGGAATTATCATTTTTAACTTGCCGATCAACTTCACATGTTTGCACTAAATCATCCGTAACTTTTGAATTAGAGCTCAGAATGACACAAATCCAAAGCCCGTGTGAAACTAGCTCAATTTGCAATTTTGTGATAAAATTTTAGACTAAAATTTCTTCGAAAAATCATCCAAGTAATCAAATCTATCAAAAATTGCGTAATATCATTCATTATGCTTCATTTATAAGCCTTTACTTAATGAACACCAATGATTAGTTTAAAATGGTCATTTTAACTGGCCGATCAACTCGACACATCTGCACTAAATCGTCCGTAACTTTTGATTTATATCCCAAAATGACATAAATCCAATGCCCATGTTAAGCTAGCTTAATTTTCTATATTGTGATTAATTTTGAGACAGAAATAAATACGATAAAGAATCCAAGTAATACAATCTATCCCAAACTGACATGAATCCAATGTCCACGTTAAAATAGCTCAATTTTCTATATTGTGACAAAATTTAAGACATATATAGATATGAAAAAGCGTACAAGTAATCCAATCTATCCAAAACTATGTGATGCCATGCATTATGTTTATTTATAAGCATTTACTCAATGAACACCAATGATCAGTTTAGAATGATCATTTTAACTGGCCGATCAACTTGAGTTGTCCACACTAAATCGTCCGTAACTTTTGATTTAGAACTCGAAATGACAAGAATCCAATGCCCATGTTACGCTAGCACAATTTCCTATATAGTGGCAAAATTTGAGACAAAAATAGATACGACAAAGCGTCCAAGTAGTCTAATCTATCCAAAACTGTGTGATGCAATGCATTATGCTTCTTTTATAAGCCTTTACTCAATGAAAACCAATGATCAGTCCAAAATTATCATTTTAACTGGCTGATAAACTTGACATTTCCGCACTAAATCGTCCGTAACTTTTGATGTAGAGCTCAGAATGACACCAATCCAATGCCCACATTAAGCTATCTCAATTTTCTATATTTTGACAATATTTGAGGCAGAAATTACGATGAAGCGTCCAAGTAATCCAATCTATCCAAAACTGCATGATGCCACACATTATGTTTCATTTATAAGCCTTCACTTAATGAGAACCAATGATCAGTTTAGAACTTTCATCCTAACTGGCTGATAAACTTGACATGTCCGCACTCTATCGTCCATAACTTTTGATTTAGAGCTCAGAATGACAACAATCCAATGCCCACATTAAACTAGCTCAATTTTCTATATTGTGACAATATTTGAGATAGAAATAGATATGACAAATCGTCCAAGTAATCTAATCGATCCAAAACTGCGTGATGCAATGCATTATGCTTCTTTTATAAGCCCTTACTCAATTAGCACCAACGATCAGTTTAGAATGATCATCTTAACTGACTGATCAATTTGACATGTTTGCACTAAATCATTTCTAACTTTTAATTTAGAGTTCAGAATGAAACCAATCCAATGCCCACGTTAAGCTAGCTCAACTTTCTATAGTGTGATAAAATTTGAGACATAAATAGAAACGACAAAGCATCCTAGTAATCTAATATTTCTAAAACCACGTGATGCCATGCATTATTTATAAGACTTTACTCAAGGAGAACCAATTATAAGTTTAGACTGATTATTTTAAATGGCAATCAACTTGAACGCCTGCACTAAATCGTTTGTAACTTTTGGTTTATAGCTCCGAATGACACAAATCCAATGCCTTCTTTTACAAGCCTTTACTCAATTAGAACCACTAATCATTTTAGAATGATCACCTTAACTGACCGATCAACTAGACATGTCTGCACTAAATGGTCTGTAAATTTTTTATTTAGAGCTCAGAATGACATGAATCCAATGCCCGCGTTAAGCTAGCTCAATCTTCTATTTTTTGACAAAATTTGAGACTGAAATAGATACGACAATGCGTCCAAGTAATGCAATCTATCTAAAACGGCGTGATGCCATGCATTATACTTTATTTATAATCCTTTACTCAATGAGAACCAATGATCAGTTTAGACTGATCATTTTAACTGGTCGATCAACTTGACATGTCTGCACTAAATCATTCATAACTTTTGATTTATAGCTCCAAATGATACGAATCCAATGCCCCCATTAAGCTAGCTCAATTTTCTATAGTGTGTCAAAATTCTAGACAGAAATAGATACGACAATGTGTCAAAGTAATGCAATCTATCTAAAACAGTGTTATGTCATGCACAATGCTTTACTTATAATCTTTTACTCAATGACAACAAATGATAAGTTTAGACAGATCATTTTAACTGGCCGATAAATTTGACATGTTTGCACTAAACCGTTCATAACTTTTGATTCATAGCTCTGAATGATACGAATCCAATGCCCCCCTTAAGCTAGCTCAATTTTTTATATTGTGACAAAATTTTGGACAGAAATAGATACGACAAAGCATCCAAGTAATCCAATCTATATAAAACAGTGTGATGCCATGTATTATGCTTCATTTCTAAGCCTTTACTTAATGGGAACCAATGATCAGTTTAGAATTATCATCTTTACTGGCTGATGAACTTGACATGTCCGCACTGAACCATCCGTAACTTTTAATTTTGAGCTCAAAATGACACCAATCCAATGCCCACGTTAATCTAGCTTAATTTTCTATATTTTGATAAAATTTGAGACATAAATAGATACGACAAAGCATCAAAGTAATCCAATCCATCTAAAACCGCATGATGCGATGCATTATGCTTTATTTATAAGCCTTTACTCAATGACAACCAATGATCAGTTTGGAGTGATTATTTTAACTGGCCGATCAACTCTACATGTCTAAACTAAATCGTTTGTAACCTTTGATTTATAGCTCAGAATCACACGAATAATGTGTGATGCCATACATTATGCTTCATTTATAATCCTTTACTCAGTGTGCACCAATAATCAATTTAGAATGATCAAATGAAATGGCCGATAACCTTGACATGTTTGCACTAAATCGACTCTAACTTTTGATTTAGAGCTCATCATTACACGAAATTAATGTCCACGTTAAGCTTGCTCAAGTTTCTATATTATGACATATTCTGAGGCATTAATAGATACAACCAAGCATCCAAGTTATCTAATCTATCCTGAACTATGTGATGCCATAGATTATGTTTCATTTATAAGCCTCAACTCAATAAGCACCAATGATCAATTAAGAATGATCATCTTAACTGCCCGATCAACTTGACATGTCTGCACTAAATCGTCCCTAACTTTTTATTTAGATCTCAGAATGACACGAAACCAATACCCACGTTAAGCTAGCTCAATTTTCTATATTGTGACAAAACTAGAGACAGAAATAGATACGAAAAAGCACCCAAGTTATCCAATCTATCTCAAACTGCGTGATGCCATAAATTATGCGTTTTTTATAAGCCTTAAATGAATAAGCACCAATCACCAGTTAAGAATAATCATTTTAACTAGCCCATCAACTTGACAAGTCCGCACTAAATCGTCCGTAACGTTTTATTAATAGTTCAAAATGACACAAATCTTGTGCCGACCTTAAGATAGCTCAATTTTCAATATTTTGACAAAATGAGAGATAGAAATAGATACGACAAAGCTTCCAATTAATCAAATCTATCCAAAACTGCGTGATGCCATACATTATGCTTCATTTTTAATCCTTTACTCGGTGTGCACCAATAATCAATTTAGAATGATCAAATGAACTGGCTGATAACCTTGACATGTTTGCACTAAATCGTCCCTAACTTTTGATTTAGAGCTCAGAATGACACGAAACCAATGCCCATGTTAAGCTAGCTCAAGTTTCTATAATGTGCCAAATTTTGAGGTAGAAATAGATACGACAAAGCATCCAAATTATCCAATCTATCCCGAAATGCGTGATGCCATGCATTATACTTCATTGATAAGCCTCAACTCAATAAGTACCAATGATCAGTTAAGAATGATCATGTTAACTGGCCGATCAACTTGACATATCTACACTAAATCGTCCATAGCTTTTGATTTATAGCTCAGAATGACCTGAATCCAATGCCCACGTTAAGCTAGCTCAATTTTCTATACTGTGACAAAATTAGAGACAGAAAGAGATACGACAAAGCATCCAAGTTATCCAATCTATCCCGAACTGCTTGATGCCATGCATTATCCTTCATTTATAAGCCTCAACTCAATAAGAACCAATGATCAATTAAGAATGATCATTTTAACTTGCCGATCAACTTCACATGTCCGCACAAAATCGTCCGTAACTTTTGATTTATAGTTCAAAATGACACAAATCCATTGCCCACGTTAAGATAGCTCAATTTTCAATATTTTGACAAATTTTGAGACAAAAATAGATATGACAATGCGTACAAGTAATCCAATCTATCTAGAACTACGTGATGTCATGCATTGTGCTTCATTTATAAGCCTTTACTCAATGAGCATCAATGATCAGTTTAGAATGATCATTTGAACTGGTCGATCAACTTGACATGTCTACACTAAATCGTCCGTAACTTTTGTTTTATAGCTCAGAATGACATGAATCCAATGCCCACATTAAGATAGCTCAATATTCTATATTGTGACAAATTTTGATACAGAAACAGAGACAACAAAGCATCCAAGAAATCAAATCTATCCCAAAATGGGTGATGCTATGCATTATGCTTCATTCATAAGCCTTTACTCAATGAACACTAATGATCAGTTTAGAATGATCAAATTAACTGGTCGATAAACTTGACATGTGTGCACCAAATCGTACATAACTTTTGATTTATAGCTCAGAATGACATGAATCCAATACCCACACTAAGCTTGCTCAATTATCTATGTTGTGACAAATTTTGAGGCAGAAATAGATTTGACAAAGCGTCGAAGTAATCCAATCTATCCAAAACTATGTGATGCCATGCATTATGTTTCATTTATGAACCTCAACTCAATGAGCACCAATGATCATTTAATAATGATCATTCTAATTGGCCGATCAACTTGACATGTCAGCACTAAATCATCTGTAACATTTGATTTATAGTTTAGAATGACAAAAATCCAATGCCCACGTTAAGGTAGCTCAATTTTCTGTATTGTGACAGAGTGAGAGATAAAAATAAATACGACAAAGCGTCCAAGTAATCAAATCATTCCAAAACTACGTGATGCCATGCATTATGCTTCATTTATAATCCTTTATTCAGTATGCAGCAATGATCAGTTTAGAATGATCAAATGAACTAGCCGATAATCTTGACATGTTTGCACTATATCGTCCCAAACTTTTGATTTAGAGTTCATAATGACACGAAACCAATGCCCACGTATAAATAGATACAACCAAGCATCCAAATTATCCAATCTATCCCGAACTACGTGATCCCATACTTTATGTTTCATTTATAAGCCTCAACTCAATAAGCACCAATGATCAGTTAAGAATGATCATCTTAACTGGCTGATAACCTTGACATGCCTGCACTAAATCGTCTGTAACTTTTGATTTATTGCTCAGAATGACATGAATGCAATGCCCACGATAACCAGCACAATTTTCTATATTGGGACAAAATTAAAGACAGAAATAGATACGACAAAGTATCCAAGTTATCCAATCTATCCCGAACTGCGTGTTGCCACGCATTATGCTTCATTTATAAGCCTTAACTCATTAAGAACTAATTGTCAGTTAAGAATGATCATTTTAACTTGCCAATCAACTTGACATGTCCGCACTAAATCGTCCGTAACTTTTGATTTATAGTTCAAAATGACACAAATCCAATGCCCACGTTAAGGTAACTCAATTTTCTATATTGTTACAAAATGACAGATAAAAATAGATACGACAAAATGTTCAAGTAATCAAATCTATCCAAAACTGCGTGATGTCATACATTATGCTTCATTTAAAATCCTTTACAAAATATTCACCAATGATCAATTTAGAATGATCAAATGAACTGGCCGATAACCTTGACATGTTTGCACTAAATCGTCCCTAACTTTTGATTTAGAGCTCATAATGACATGAAACCAATGCCCACGTTAAGCTTGCTCAAGTTTCTATATTATGACATATTTTTAGGCATAAATAGATACAACCAAGCATCCAAGTTATCCAATATATTCCAAACTACGTGATGTCCTTCATTATCTTTCATTTGTAAACCTCAACTCAATAAGCACCAATGATCAGTTAAGAATGATCATCTTAACTGGCCGATCAACTTGACATGTCTGCACTAAATCGTACCTAACTTTTGATTTAGAGCTCAGAATGACACGAAACCAATACCCACGTTAAGCAATCTCAATTTTCTAAATTGTTACAAAATTAGACACAGAAATAGATACGACAAAGCATCCAAGTTATCCAATCTATCCCAAACTGCGTGATGCCACACATTATGCTTCATTCATAAGCCTTAACTGAATAAGCACCAATGATCAGTTAAGAATAATCATTTTAACTGGCCGATAACCTTGACATGTCCGCAATAAATCGTCCGTAACTTTTGATTTATAGTTCAAAATGACACAAATCTTGTGCCCACGCTAAGATATCTCAATTTTCTATATTGTGACAAAATGAGAGATAGAAATAGATACCACAAAGCGTCCAAGTAATCAAATCTATCCAAAACTGCGTGATGCGATGCATTTTCTTCATTTATAAGCCTTTACTCAGTGTGCACCAATGATCAGTTTAGAATGATCAAAATAACTGGCCGATGATCAGTTTAGAATGATCAAAATAACTGGCCGATAACCTTGACATGTTTGCACTAAATCGTCCCTAACTTTTGATTAAGAGCTCAAAATGAAACGAAACCAATGCCCACGTTAAGGTAGCTCAAGTTTATATATTGTGAAAAATTTGGAGGCAAAAATAGATATAAGAAACCTCCAAGTTATCCAATCTATCCTGAACTACGTGATATCATGCATTATGCTTCACTTATAAGCCTCAACTCAATAAGCACCAATGATCAGTTAAGAATGATCATCTTTACAGGCCGATCAACTTGACATGTTTTCACTTAATCGTCCCAAACTTTTGATTTATAGCTCAGATTGACACGAAACCAATGCCCACATTAAGCTAGCTCAAGTTTCTATAATGTCACAAATTTTAAGGAAGAATTAGATAGGACAAAGCATCCAAGTTATCCAATCTATCCCGAAATGCGTGATGCCATGCATTATAATTCATTTATAAGCCTTTACTCAATGAGCATCAATGATCAGTTTATAATGATCATTTGAACTGGTCGATAAACTCGAAATGTCTGCACTAAATCGTCCATAACTTTTGATTTATAGCTCTGAATGATACGAATCCAATGCCCACGTTAAGCTAGCTCAATTTTTTATATTCTAACAAATTTTGATATAGAAACTGATACAACAAAGCATCCAAGAAATCAAATCTATCGCAAAATACGTGATGCTATGCACTATGCTTCATTCATAAGCCTTTACTAAATGAGCACCAATGATCAGTTTAGAATGATCAAAGTAACATGTCGATAAACTTGACATGTTTACACTAAAGTCCGTCAGTTTTGATTTAGAGCTCAGATTGACACGAATCCAATGACCACGTTAAACTAGATCGAGTTTCAATATTGTTAAAATTTGGAGACAGAAATAGATACGACAAAGCAATCAAGTTATCCAATCTACCCCAAACTGCGTGATTCCATACATTATACTTGCCGATCATTTTAACTTGCCGATCAACTTACATGTACAGTTAAGAATGATCATTTTAACTTGCCGATCAACTTACATGTACACACTAAATCGTCCGTAACATTTTATTTATAGATCAAAATGACACAAATCCAATGCCCACGTTACGATAGCTCAATTTTCTATATTATGACAAAATGAGAGATAGAAATAGATACGACAAAGCGTAAAAGTATTCAAATCTATCCAAAACTGTGTGATGCAATGTGTTATGCTTCATATATATGCCTTTACACAGTGTGCACCAATGATCAGTTTAAAATGATCAAAATAACACGCTGATAACCTTGACATGTTTGCACTAAATCGTCCCTAACTTTTGATTAAGAGCACAGAATGACACGAAACCAATGCCCATGTTAAGGTAGCTCAAGTTTCTATATTGTGAAAAATTTGGAGGCAGAAATAGATACAAGAAACCTCCAAGTTATCCAATCTATCCTGAAGTACGTGATGCCATGCATTCTGCTTCACTTATAAGCCTCAACTCAATAAGCACCAATGATCAGTTAAGAATGATCATCTTTACAGGCCGATCAACTTGACATGTTTCAAACTTTTGATTTAGAGCTCAGAATGACACAAAACCAATGCCCACGTTAAACTAGCTCAAGTTTCTATATTGTGACAAATTTTGAGGCAGAAATACATTCAACAAACCTCCATGTTATCCAATCTATCCCAAACTACATGATGTCATGCATTATGTTTCACTTATAAGCCTCAACTCAATAAGAAGCAATGATCAGTTAAGAATGATCATCTTAAATGGCCAATCAACTTGACATAAGTTTACTTAATAGTCCCAAACTTTTGATTTAGAGCTCAGAATGACACAAAACCAATTCCCATGATAAGCTAGCTCAAGTTTCTATAATTTGAAAATTTTTATGGCAGAAATCGATACGACAAAGCATCAGAGTTATCCAATCTATCCCAAAATGCGTGATGCCATGCATTATCCTTCATTGATATGCCTCAACACAACAAGCACCAATGATCCGTTAAGAATGATCATCTTAACTAGCCGATCAATTTGACATGTCTGCACATTTATAGCTCTGAATGACACGAATCCAATTCCCACGTTAAGCTTACTCAATTTATTATATTGTGACAAATTTTGAGATAGAAATAGATACGACAAAGCGTCCAAGTAATCCAATATATCCCAAAATGCGCAACGTCGTGCATTATGCTTCATTTATAGGCCTTTACGCAATGAGCACCAATGATCAGTTTAGAATGATCAAATTAACAGGCCGATAACCTTGACATGTTTGCACGAAATCATCCGTAACTTTTGATTTAGCGCTCAGAATGACACGAAACCAATGCCCACGTTAAACTAGCTCAAGTTTCTATATTGTGACAAATTTTGAGGCAGAAATACATTCAACAAACCTCTAAGTTATCCAATCTATCCAAAACTACGTGATGTCATGCATTATGTTTCACTTATAAGCCTCAACTCAATAAGAAGCAATGATCAGTTAAGAATGATCATCTTAAATGGCCGATCAAGTTGACATGTTTTTACTTGATAGTCCCAAACTTTTTGATTTAGAGCTCAGAATGAAACAAAACCAATTCCCACCATAAGCTAGCTCAAGTTTCTATAATTTGAAAAATTTTGTGGCAAAAATCGATACGACAAAGCATCAGAGTTATCCAATCTATCCCAAAATGCGTGATGCCATGCATTATCTTTCATTGATATGCCTCAACACAACAAGCGCCAATGATCCGTTAAGAATGATCATCTTAATTGGTCGATCAATTTGACATGTCTGCAATAAATCGTCTTTAACTTTTGATTTATAGCTCTGAATGACACGAATCCAATTCTCACGTTAAGCTTGCTCAATTTATTATATTGTGACAAATTTTGAGACTAAAATAGATACGACAAAGCGTCCAAGTAGTCCAATATATCCAAAACTACGTGATGCCATGCATTGTGCTTCATTTATAAGCCTTTACTCAAGGAGCATCAATGATCAGTTTAGAATGATCATTTGAACTGGTCGATCAACTTGACATGTCTGCACTAAATTGTCTGTAACTTTTGATTTATAGCTCAGAATGACAAGAATCCATTGCCCATGATAAGCTAGCTCAATTTTCTATATTGTGAAAATTTTTAAGACAAATATAGATACGACAAAGCGTACAAGTTATCCAATCTGTCCCGAAATACGGGATGTCATGCATTATGCTTCATTTATCAGCCTTAACTCAATAAG
This sequence comes from Pugionium cornutum, assembly GCA_018901935.1. Lineage (NCBI taxonomy): Eukaryota > Viridiplantae > Streptophyta > Magnoliopsida > Brassicales > Brassicaceae > Pugionium > Pugionium cornutum. Next base: position 11,645,698 of record CM032165.1, on the reverse strand, counting down.
CACCAATGATTAGTTAAGCATGATCATTGTAACTGCCCAATCAACTTGACATGTCCACAGTAAATCGTCCGTAACTTTTGATTTATTGTTCACAGTGACACGAATCACTTGACCACACTAAGCTACCTCAATTTTCTATATTGTGACGAAATTAGAGACATAAATAGATACGACAAAGCATCCAAGTTATCCAATCTATCCTAAACTGTGTGATGCCATGCATTATGCTTCATTTATAAACCTCAACTCAATAAGCACCAATGATCAGTTAAGAATGATCATTTTAATTTGCCGATCAACTTGACATTTCCGCACTAAATCGTCCGTAACTCATTATTTATAGTTTGAAATGACACAAATCCAATGCCGACGTTAAGATAGCTCAATTTTCTATATTGTGACAAAATGAGAGATAGAAATAGATACGACAAAGCGTCCAAGTAATCAAATCTATCAAAAACTGTATGATGCGATGCATAATGCTTCATTTATATGCTTTTACTCAGTGTGCACCAATGATCAGTTTAGAATGATCAAAATAACTGGCTGATAACCTTGACATGTTTGCACTAAATCGTCCCTAACTTTTGATAAAGAGCTCAAAATGACACTAATCCAATGACCACGTTAAACTAGATCGAGTTTCAATACTGTGAAAATTTGGAGACAGAAATAGATACGACAAAGAAACCAAGTTATCCAATCTATCCTGAACTGCATGATTCCATGCATTATACTTGCCAATTATTTCAACTTAACGATCAACTTACATGTATAGTTAAGAATGATCATTTTAACTTGCCGATCAACTTACATGTACACAATAAATCGTGCGTAACATTTTATTTATATATCAAAATACAAAAATCCGATGCCCACATTAAGATAGCTCAATTTCCTATATTATGACAAAATGAGAGATAGAAATAGATACAACAAAGCGTAAAGTAATCAAATCTATCCAAAACTGTGTGATGCGATGCGTTATGCTTCATTTATATGCCTTTACTCAGTGTGCACCAATGATCAGTTTAAAATGATCAAAATAACACGCCGATAACCTTGACATGTTTGCACTAAATAGTCCCTAACTTTTGATTAAGAGCTCAGAATGACACGAAACCAATGCCCAAGTTAAGGTAGCTCAAGTTTCTATATTGTGAAAAATTTTGAGGCAGAAATAGATACAGTAACCCTCCAAGTTATCCAATCTGTCCCGAACTACGTGATTTCTTGCATTATGCTTCACTTATAACCCTCAACTCAAAAGCACCAATGATCAATTAAGAATGATCATCATAATTGGCCCATCAATTTAACATGTTTTAACTTAATCGTCTCAAACTTTTGATTTAGAGCTCAGAATGACACGAAACCAATGCCCACGTTAAGCTAGCTCAACTTTCTATAATGTGACAAATTTTGAGGCAGTAATAGATACGAAAAAGCAACCAAGTTGTCTAATCTATCCCGAAATGCCTGATGCCATGCATTATGCTTCATTGATATGCCTCAACTCAGTAATCAGCAATGATCAGTTAAGAATGATCATCATAGCTGGCCGATCAACTTGACATATCTGCACTAAATCATCCGTAACGTTTGATTTAGCTCAAAATGACACGAATCCAATTCCCACGTTAAGCTTGCTCAATTTATTATACGGTGATAAATTTTGAGACAGAAATAGATACGACAAAGAGTACAAATAATATAATCTATCCAAAACTACATGTTGCCATGCATTATGCTTCATTTATAAGCCTTTACTCAATGAACATCAATGATCAATTTAGAATGATCATTTGAACTGGTCCATCAACTTGACATGTACGCACTAAATTGTCCGAAACTTTTGATTTATAGTTTAGAATGACACGAATCCAGTGCCCACATTAAGCTAGCTCAAGTTTCTATATTGTGAAAACTGTTGAGACAGAAATAGATACGATAAAGCGTACAAGTTGTTCTATCTGTCCCGAAATACGGGATGTCATGCATTATGCTGCATTTATAAGCCTCAACTCAATAAGCACAAATGATTTGTTAAGCATGATTATTGTAACTGCCCAATCAACTTGACATGTCCGCAATAAATCATCCGTAACTTTTGATTTATTGTTCACAGTGACACGAATCACTTGCCCACGTGAAGCTACCTCAATTTTCTATATTGTGACGAAATTAGAGACACAAATAGATACGACAAAGCATCCAAGTTATCCAATCTATCCCGAACTGCGTGATGCCATGCATTATACTTCATTTATAAGCGTCAAATCAATCAGCACCAATGATCAGTTAAGAATGATCATTTTAATTTGCCGATCAACTTGACATTTCTGTAGTAAATCATCCGTAACTCTTTATTTATAGTTTGAAATTACACAAATCCAATGCCCACGTTAAGATAGCTCAATTTTCTATATTGTGACAAAATGAGAGATAGAAATAGATACGACAAGGTCTCCAAGTAATCAAATCTATCCAAAACTGTGTGATGCGATGCATAATGTTTCATTTATATGCCTTTACTCAGTGTGCACCAATGATCAGTTTAGAATGATCAAAATATCTCGCTGATAACCTTGACATGTTTGCACTAAATCGTCCCTAACTTTTGATTAAGAGCTCAGAATGACACTAAACCAATGCCCACGTTAAGCTAGCTCAAGTTTCTATATTGTGACAAATTTTGAGGCATAAATAGATACAGTAAACCTCCAAATTATCCATTCTGTCCTGAACTACGTGATGTCTTGCATTATGCTTCACTTATAAGCCTCAACTCAAAAGCACCAATGATCAGTTAAGAATGATCATCATAACTGGCCGATCAACTTGACATGTTTTCACTTAATCGTCCGACACTTTTGATTTAGAGCTCAGAATGACACGAAACCAATGCCCATGTTAAGCTAGCTCAAGTTTCTATAATGTGACAAATTTTGAGGCAGTAATAGACACGACAAAGCAACCAAGTTATCCAATTTATCCCGAAATGTGTGATGCCATGCATTATGCTTCATTGATATGCCTCAACTCAGTAATCAGCAATGATCAGTTAAGAATGACCATCATAACTGGCCGATCAACTTGACATATTTGCACTAAATCATCCGTAACATTTGATTTATAGCTCAGAATAACACGAATCCAATTCCCACGTTAAGCTTGCTCAATTTATTATATTGTGATAAATTTTGAGACAGAAATAGATACAACAAAGAGTACAAGTAACATAATCTATCCAAAACTACGTGATGCCATGCATTGTGCTTCATTTATAAGCCTTTACTCAATGAACATCAATGATCAGTTTAGAATGATCATTTGAACTGGTCGATAAACTTGACATGTACGCACTAAATCGTCCGAAACTTTTGATTTATAGCTTGGAATGACACGAATCCAATGCCCACATTAAGCTATCTCAAGTTTCTATATTGTGAAAACTTTTGAGATAGAAATAGATACGACAAAGCGTACAAATTATCCAATCTGTCCCGAACTACGTGATGCCATGAATTATGCTTCATTTATAAGCCTCAACTCAATAAGCACCAATGATCAGTTTAGATTGATCATTTTAACTGCCTGATTAACTTGACATGTCTACATTAAATCGTCTATAACATTTGATTTATAGTTCAGAGTGACACGAATCTAATGCTCACGTTAAGTGAGCTCAATTTCCTATATTGTGACAAAATTTGAGTTAGAAATAGATACGAAAAACAATCCAAGTAATCCATTCTACCCAAAACTGCGTGATGCCATGCATTATGCTTTATTTATAAGCCTCCACTCAATAAGCAGTAATGATCAGTTAAGAATGATCATTTTAATAGGCCGATCAACTTGATATGTCACACTAAATCGTCCGTAACATATGATTTATAGTTCAGAATGACAAAAATCCAATGCCCACGTCAAGATAGCTCTATTTACTATATTGTGTCAAAATGAGAGATAAAAATAGATATGACAAAGCGTCCAAGAAATCAAATCTATCCAAAACTGCGTGATTCCATGTATTATGCTTCATTTATAATCCTTTACTCAGTGTGCATCAGTGATCTGTTTAGAACGATCAAATGAACTGGCCAGTAACCTTGACATGTTTGCACTAAATCGTCCATAACTTTTGATTTGGAGCTCATAATGACACGCAACCAATGCCCATGTTAAGTTAGCTCAAGTTTCTATATTGTGACAAATTTTGAGGCAGATATAGATATAACAAACCTCCAAGTTATCCAATCTATCGTGAAAAACGTGATGCCAGCCATTATGCTTCATTTATAAGCCTCAACTCAGTAAACACCAATGATCAGTTAAGAATGATCATTTTAACTGGCCGATCAACTTGACATGTTTTCACTTAATCGTCCAAAACTTTTGATTTATAGCTCAGAATGACACAAATCCAATTCCCACGTTAAGCTTGCTCAATTTATTATATTGTGACAAATTTTGAGACAGAAATAGACACGACAAAGAGTCCAATTAATCTAATCTATCCTGAAATACGTGATGCCATGCATTATGCTTCATTAATAAGCCTCAACTCAATAAGCACCAATGATCAGTTAAGAATGATCATCTTAACTGGCCGATCAACTTGACATGGGCTGCACTAAATCGTCAGTAACTTTTGATTTATAGCTCAGAATGACAGAAATCCAATGCCCACGTTAAGCTTGCTCAATTTAATAAATTGTGACAAATTTTGAAACACAAATAGGTACGACAAAGCATCCAAGTAATCCACATGATAAAAGAGGAGGACCTAAGAGGGAGCCTTGGAGTTTGAGGGATTTTCAGAATATGGCTCAAGTTTGTGGAATGTCGGATATTAAATATTCAGGGAATAATATGACCTGGTCGGGGACCCGAAATAATCATATTATTCAATGTTGGTTAGATCGAGCTATGGGTAATGATCAATGGAAAAATCAGTTCCCAGGATCAACAGTTCAGTATTTAGATATGATAGAGTCTGACCATAGACCCGGAATTATCAAGGTCAGAAGGACATCAGAATTTGGGAAACGAATGTTTCGTTATGACCATAGATGGAGCGATCAAGAGGATTTTAAATCAGTCGTCTCAAAATCCTGGAATGCGATCCCACATTCTTCAGAACCAAATGTGAACGCCAGAATTACCGCATGTCGGAGAGGAATGGCGTTTTGGAAAAAAACCTATTGGGTTAACCCTGCTAAACGTATAAGGGAGATTTCTTCAAAAATAGATTGTCTAAAATCGGAGCCCACTACTGATCAGTCGAATGTACTGAAGTTAAAGCAACAACTCTTAGAGGCATATGTGGATGAAGAGAAATTCTGGAAGACTAAGAGTATAAATCAATGGTTACAGGAGGGTGATCGTAATACAAAGTTCTTTCATGCCACTACAAAGAATAGAAGAACACGCAATACTATACTCTCGATCAAATCAGAGGAGGGTTCTGATATCTTTGGTAATGAAGCAATAGCCCAGGAAGCAGAGAAATATTTTATGAAATTATTTACCTCTTCATCTTCAGATGGTTTTGAATTGGTGCTATCATCTATTAGCCCAGTGGTTTCTGAGTATATGAATACAGAGCTAATTAAACAAATTTCGATGGAAGAGGTTTTTTCAGCTGTCTCGTCAATTGGAGCCTTTAAAGCACCAGGTCCGGATGGACTAAATGCATCCTTTTTTCAACAATATTGGAGTATTATTAAAGAGGACATTTTTCGAGAAACGGAAAGTTTCTTTTGGACAGGTATTATGAATTTGGAATTCAATCATACAAATATATGTTTAATTCCAAAAAGGGATTGTCCATCATCAATGGAAGATTTCAGGCCTATCTCGCTTTGTAACGTTGTATACAAAATTATTTCAAAAATATTGGTTTTTCGATTGAAGAAAATTCTACACAAGTTGGTATCGGAAAATCAAGCTGCTTTCATCCCAGGCAGATTCATAACAGATAATGTACTTCTGGCTCATGAAGCGCTCCATGCTTTATAGGCAAAACAAATCTGTTCTACGAACTATATGGCTGTCAAAACAGATATGAATAAAGCCTATGACAGATTGGAATGGGGTTTTCTTCAGGCAGTGATGATAAAAAAAGGATTCTCTCCAGTATGGATTCATTGGATAATGCAGTGTGTATCATCAGTCACATTTTCGATACTTATCAATGGTAGTCCGTATGGAAATTTTCGACCAAACAGTGGTTTACGACAAGGAGATCCTCTCTCCCCCTATCTGTTTATCCTTTGTTCGGATGTGCTCAGTAATATGGTACTACAGGCAGAGAAAGCTAAACGAATCGAAACTTTAAGAATCAATAGAGGCGGTCCTTCAATTTCACATCTGCTGTTTGCGGACGATTCTCTATTTTTTGTTAAAGCTGATATCTCCAACGTCATTTGTTTGAGGGATATTTTTAATGATTATGCCAGAGCTTCTGGTCAAAGTGTCAATATGGGAAAATCAACAATTACCTTCGGTACAAAAGTATTTGAGCACACTAAAACAACGCTTCAGCGACTTCTGGGTATTACTAAAATAGGAGGTGGAGGAAAGTACTTGGGATTGCCAGAACAATTCAAAAGTAACAAGAGACAGTTATTTCATTTTATTACAGATAAAGTAAGGGCTTCAGTTTCTGGTTGGCATTCAAAATTTCTTTCACCTGCTGGGAAAGAAATTTTAATTAAATCTATTGCCTTTGCTATGCCCGTATACTCAATGAACGTTTTTAAGCTACCCAAGGATATATGTACAGCAATTGAACGATCTTTATCCAGGTTCTGGTGGGGATCCTCAGAAAGGCAAAATAAAATGGCAATGGTTTCTTGGAAGAAATTATCTCAACCAAAATTGATGGGAGGTCTGGGTTTTCGGGATTTACAGAAATTCAACCAAGCTCTTTTGGGAAATCGTTGTTGGAAAATTATACGCAGACCCGACAGTCTTATTAACCGAATATTAAAAAGTTGTTATTTTCCAAAAGGAGACCTTCTATCTGCTAAAACTGGATATCGTCCATCATTAGGCTGGCAATCTATACTCCATGGTCGTGAATTATTAAAGCATGGACTTCAGAGATTAATTGGCAACGGTGACCAGATTTCAATTGGTGACAGAAATTGGTTACCTGTTACGCCCCCTCGTCCTCCGAGGTTGTTACCATATTCAAATCCGACATTGAAGCTTCAGGTTCTAATCAATCCAGCTTCTAACCAGTGGGACAAGAAGATGATCCAAGATTTCATCGAGACAGGAGATCACCAGTTAATACAAAAAATATTTTTACCACCAACTGCTGAATCAGATGATTGGTTTTGGAAGTATTCTACAAATGGTGAATATTCAGTTAAATCAGGATATCGTCTAGCAACTCAATTACATAATGATTTGTATCCAACAAATCTAACAAGTGCACCGCATTTGGGAAGTCATCTCGATCTGGCAAAAGATATATGGTCTATAAATGTTGCTCCAAAGATAAAACATTTCATATGGAAATTATTATCTAAGGCCTTACCCTTAAAGTTACATCTTCATCGTCGTAAGGTAATACCGGATAATTTGTGTATTCGGTGTGGGGAATTTGAAGAATCGGAGATGCATACTTTTTTCCTCTGCCCTCTATCTCAGATGCTGTGGAGAAAATTGGGGATTTTGACAACAACTATTTGTGACGTCAATTCTAATATTCATGATAATATTAGATATCTTTTAACCAGTTACCAAAAATGTGAGACTCAGACGCCACAGAAATACCAACCTTTCTTCCTCCTTTGGCGAATTTGGAAGGCATGTAACGAACTAACGTTTAATAAGAAGGACTGCTCAGATGATGTTATCCTACAAAAATGTCTTGATGATGTTTTGGAATGGTTAACAGTTGTTCAGAAAACGTCGATTAATACTCCCACCAATTCAAGAGCCAATTTTGCTAAATGGAAACCTCCTACACAAGATTGGGTGAAATGTAATTATGATGCTGCACACCGTGGTGATACTGATAATTCGGGATTAGGATGGATCATCCGAAACAGCGATGGGGAATTCAGTCATGCTGGTATGGGGAAATTTGTAGGTCGTCATTCTGCACTCGAAGCAGAATCCACAGCATTGATTTGGGCAATACAAGCGACATGGTCACTTGGATATCGGAAAATTATTTTCGAAGGAGATAATCTCACTCTAAATAATTTAATTAATTCCAACGGTATAAATTTGCGACTCCAATACTATCTCCAGACAATTCAAGCTTGGATATCTAAATTCGATGATGTTGAATTTCACTATCAACCAAGATTATGCAATAAAGCAGCTGATATATTGGCATCACAATCGCTTGAAGGACTTTATCATTGGCAATTATTTGTATCTTGTCCTCTTTTTTCAAGATATATTGTAAACTTTGAATCTTCAGATTAATACAATTTGTTGGCAAAAAAAAAAGCATCCAAGTAATCCAGTCTATCCAGAACTACGTGATGCCATGCATTGTGCTTCATTTATAAGTCTTTACTCAATGAGCATCAATGATCAAATTAGAATGATCATTTGAACTGGTTGATCAACTTGACATGTTTGCAGTATATCGTCCGTAACTTTTGAATTATAGCTCAGAATGACACGAATCCAGTGCCCACGTTAAGCTAGCTCAAGTTTCTATATTGTGAAAGTTTTTGAGACGGAAATAGATATGACAAAGCGTCCAAGTTATCCAATCTGACCTAAACTGTGTGATGCCATGCATTATGCTTCATTTATAAGACTCAACTCAATAAGCACCAATGATCAGTTAAGAATGATGATTTTAACTGCTCGATCAACTTATCATGTCCGAACTAAATCGTCCGTAACTTATGATTTATAGTTCGGAGTGACAGGAATGTAATGCCCACGTTAATCTAGGTCAATTTTCTATATTGTGACAAAATTAGAAACAGAAATATATACGACAAAGCATCCAAGTTATCCAATCTATCCCAAACTGTGTGATGCCATGCATTATGCTTCATTTATAAGCCTCAACTCAATAAGAACCATAAATCTGTTAAGAATGACCATTTTAACTTGCCGATCAACTTGACATGTCCGCACTAAATCGTCCGTAACTTTTGATTTATAGTTCAAATATACACAAATGCAATGCACACGTTAAGATTGCTCAATTTTCTATATTGTGGCAAAATGAGAGATAAAAATAGATACGACAAAGCGTCTCGGTAATCAAATCTATCCAGAACTGCGTGATGCCATGCATTGTGCTTCATTTATAATCCTTTACTCAGCGTGCACCAATGATCTGTTTAGAATGATCAAATGAACTAGCCGATACCCTTGACATGTTTGCACTAAATCGTCCCAACCTTTTGATTTAAAGCTCATAATGACACAAAACAATTGCCCACGTTAAGCTTGCGCAAGTTTCTATATTAAGATATATTTTGAGGCATAAATAGATACAACCAAGCATCCAAGTTATCCAATCTATCCTGAATCACGTGATACCATACATTATGTTTCATTTATAAGCCTCAACTCAATAAGCACCAATGATCAGTTAAGAATGATCATCTTTGTCGATCAACTTGACATGTATGCAGTAAATCTTCCTTAACTTTTGATTTAGAGCGCCGAATGACACGAAACCAATGCCCCCGTTAGGCTAGCCCAATTTTCTATTATGTGACAAAATTAGAGACAAAATAGATACAACATAGCATACAAGTTATCCAATCTATACCAAACTAAGGATGCCATACATTATGCTTCATTTATAAGCCTTAACTGAATAAGCACCAATGATCAGTTAAGAATAATCATTTTAACTGGCCGACAACTTGCATGTATGTACTAAATCGTCCGTAACTTTTGATTTATAGTTTAAAATGAAAGAAATCTAATGCCCACGTTAACATAGCTCAAGTTTCTATGTTGTGACAAAATGAGAGATAGAAATAGATACGATAAAGCGTCCAAGTAATCAAATCTATCAAAACCTGCATGATGAAATGCATTTTCTTCATTTATAAGCCTTTAGTAAGTGTGTACCAATGATCAGTTTAGAATGATGAAAATAACTAGCTGATAACCTTGACATGTTTGCACTAAATCGTCCCTAACTTTTTATTTAGAGCTCAGAATGACACGAAACCAATGACCATGTTAAGCTAGCTCAATTTTCAATTTTGTGCCAAATTTTGAGGCAGAAATAGATACAACAAACCTCCAAGTTATCCAATCTATCATGAACTACGTGATGCCATGCATTATGCTTCCTTTGTAAGCCTAAACTCAATAAGCACCGATGATCAGTTAAGAATGATATTCTTAGCTGGCCGATCAACTTGACATGTTCTCACTTAATCGTCCCAAACTTTTGATTTAGAGCTCAGAATGACACGAAACCAATGCCCGCGTTAAGCTAGATCAAGTTTTTATAATGTGACAAATTTTGATGCAGAAATAGATACGAGAAAGCATCCAAGTTATCCAATCTATCCCGAAATGCGTGATGCCATGCATTGTGCTTTATTTATAAGCCTTTACTCAATGAGCATTAATGATAAATTTAGAACGATCATTTGAACTGGTCGATCAACTGACATGTCTACACTAAATCGTCTGTAACTTTTGATTTATCTCTCAGAATGACACGAATCCTTTGCCCATGTTAAGGTAGCTCAAGTTTCTATATTGTGAAAAATTTTGAGAAAGAAATAGATAAGACAAAGCATCCAAGTTATCCAATCTGTCCCGAACAGCTTCATGCCATGCATCATTCTTCATTTGTAATCCTCAACTCAATAAGCATCAATGATCAGTTAAGAATGATCATTTTAACTCCCCGATGAACTTGACATGTCCGTACTAAATCGTCTGTAAGTTTTCATTTATAGTTATTAGTGGCACGAATCCAATGCCCACGTTAAGCTAGCTCAATTTTCTATATTGTGACCAAATTAGAGACCAAAATAGATACATCAAAGCATCCAAGTTATCCAATCTACCCCAAACTGCGTGATGCCATGCATTATGCTTCATTTATAAGGCTCAACTCAATAAGCACCAATGATTAGTTAAGAATGATCATTTTAACTTGCTGATGAACTTGAAATTTCCGCACTAAATCGTCCATAACTTTATATTTATAGCTCAGAATGATACAAATCCAATTCCCAAGTTAAGATAATTCAATTTTCTATATTGTGACAAAATGAGAGATAGAAATAGATACGACAAAGCGTCCAAGTAATCAAATCTATCCAAAACTGTGTGATACGATTCATTATGCTTCATATATATGCCTTTACTCAGTGTGCACCAATGATCAGTTTAGAATGATCAAAATAACTCGAGGATAACCTTGACATGTTTGCATAAAAGCGTCCCTAACTTTTGATTTAGAGATCATAATGACACGAAACCAATGCCCACGTTAAGCTAGCTCAAGTTTTTATATTGTGACAAATTTTGAGGCATAAATAGATACAACAAACCTCCAAGTTATCCAATCTATCATGAACTACGTTATGCCATGCATTATGCTTCACTTATAAGCCTCAACTCAAAAAGCACCAATGATCAGTTAAGAATGATCATCTTAACTGGCCGATCAACTTGACATGTTTTCACTTAATCGTCCCAAACGTTTGATTTAGAGCTCAGAATGACACAAACAAATGCACATGTTAAGCTAGCTCAAGTTTCTATAATGTGACAAATTTTTAGGCAGAAATAGATACGACAAAGCATCCAAGTTATCCAATCTATCCCGAAATGTGTGATGTCATGCATTATGCTTCACTGATAAGCCTCTACTCAATAAGCACCAATGATCAGTTAAGAATGATCATCTTAACAGGCCGATCAACTTGACATGTCCGCAATAAATCATCCGTAATTTTTGATTTATAGTTCAGAGTGACACAAATCACTTGCCCACGTTAAGCTACCTCAATTTTCTATATTGTGACAAAATTAGAGATAGAAATAGATACGACAAAGCATCCAAGCTATCCAATCTGTCCGAACAGTGTCATGCCATGCATCATTCTTCATTTATAATCCTCAACTCAATAAGCATCAATGATCAGTTAAGAATGATCATTTTAACTGCCCGATCAACTTGACATGTCCGCACTAAATTGTCCGTAAGTTTTGATTTGTAGTTATGAGTGCCATGAATCCAATGCCCACGTTAAGCTAGCTCAATTTTCTATACTGTGACAAAATTAGAGACCGAAATAGATACGTCAAAGCATCCAAGTTATCAAATCTACCCCGAACTGCGTGATGCCATGCATTATGCTTCATTTATAAGCCTCAACTCAATAAGCACCAATGATCAGTTAAGAATGATCATTTTAACTTGCCGAACTACTAGACATTTCCGCACTAAATCATCCATAACTTTTTATTTATAGCTCAAAATGATCCAAATCCAATGCCCACGTTAAGATAGCTCAATTTTCTATATTGTGAAACAATGGGAGATAGAAATAGCTACGACAAAGCGTCCAAGTAATCAAATATATCCAAAACAGTGATGTGATGCATTATGCTTCATTTATATGCCTTTACTTAGTGTTCACTAATGATCAGTTTAGAATGATCAAAATAACTCGCGAATAACCATGACATGTTTGGACTAAATCGTACCTAACTTTTTATTTATAGCTCAGAATAACACGAAACCAATGCCCACGTTAAGCTAGCTCAAGTTTTTATATTGTGACAAATTTTGACGAATAAATATGTACAACAAACCTCCAAGTTGTCCAACCTATCCCGAACTACGTGATGCCATACATTATGATTCACTTATAAGCCTCAACTTAATAAGCACCAATGATCAGTTAAGAATGATCATTTTAACTTGCCGATCAACTTCACATGTCTGCACTAAATCGTACATAACTTTTTATTTATAGTTCAAAATGACCCAAATCCAATGCCCACGTTCAGATAGCTCAATTTTCTACATTGTGACAAAATGAGAGATAGAAATAGATACAAAAAAGCATCCACAATCAAATCTGTCCAAAACTGTGTGATGCCATGCATTATGCTTCATTTATATGCCTTTATTCAGTGTGCACCAATGATCAGTTTAGAATGATCAAAATAACTCGCGGATAACCTTGACATGTTTGCACTAAATCGTCCCTAACTTTTCATTTAAAGCTCAGAATGACACGAAACTAATGCCCACGTTAAGCTAGCTCAAGTTTTTATATTGTGACAAATTTTGAGGCATAAATAGATACAACAAACCTCCAAGTTATCCAATCTATCCCAAACTACGTGACGCCTCAACTCAATAAGCAGCAATGATCAGTTAAGAATGATCATCTTAACTGCCGATCAACTTGACATGTTTTCACTTAATCTTCCCAAACTTTTGATTTAGAGCTCAGAATGACACGAAACCAATCCCCATGTTAAGCTAGCTCAAGTTTCTATAATGTGACAAAATTTTTGGCAGAAATAGATACGACAAAGCATCTAAGTTATCCAATCTATCCCAAAATGTGTGATGCAATGCATTATGCTTCATTGATAAGCCTCAACTCAAAAAGCACCAATGATCAGTTAAGAATGATCATCTTAACTGGCCGATCAACTTGACATGTCTGCACTAAATCGTCCGTAACTTTTTATTTATAGCTCAGAATGACACGAATCCATTGCCCACGTTAGGCTTGCTAATTTTAATATATTGTTACAATTTTTGAGTCAAAAATAGATACGACAAAGCGTCCAAGTAATCCAATCTATCCAAAACTACGTGATGCCATGCATTGCGCTTCATTTATAAGCCTTTACTCAATGAGCATCAATGATAAATTTAGAATGATCATTTGAACTGGTCGATCAACTTGACATGCCTGCACTAAATCGTCCGTAACTTTTGATTTATCGCTCAAAATGACACGAATCTTGTGCCCACATTATGCTACCTCAAGTTTCTATATTGTGAAACATTTTGAGACCAAAATAGATACAACAAAGCGTCCAAGTTATCCAATCTGTCCCGAACTGCGTCATACCATGCATCATTCTTCATTTATAAGCCTCAACTCAATAAGCACCAATGATCAGTTAAGAATGGTCATTTTAACTGCCCGATCAATTTGACATGTCGGCACTAAATCATCCATAAGTTTTGTTTTATAGTTCTGAGTGGCACAAATCCAATGCCCACGTTAAGCTAGATCAATTTTCTATATTGTGACAAAATTAGAGACAGAAATAGATACGACAAAGCATCCAAGTTATCCAATCTATCCCGAACTGCGTGATGCCATGATGCTTCATTTATAAGCCTCAACTCAATAAGCACCAATGATCAGTTAATAATGATCATTTTAATTGTCTGATCAACTTGACTTGTCTACATTAAATCGTCCATAACATTTGATTTATAGTTCAGAGTGACCCGAATCTAATGCCCACGTTAAGCTAGCTCAATTTCCTATATTGTGACAAAATTTGAGACAGAAATAGATACAAAAAACAATCCAAGTAATCCATTCTACCCCAAACTGCGTGATTGCATGCATTATGCTCCATTTATAAGCTTCAACTCAATAAGGACTAATGATCAGTTAAGAATGATCATTTTAATAGGCCGATCAACTTGACATGTCAGCACAAAATCGTTTGTAACATATGATTTATAGTTCAGAATTACAAAAATCCAATGCCCATACATCAAGATAGCATTTTCTATATTGTGTCAAAATGAGAGATAAAAATATATACGACACAGCGTCCAAGTAATCTAATCTATCCAAAACTGCATGATGCCATGCATTATGCTTCATTTATAAGCCTTAACTCAATAAGCACCAATGATCAGTTAAGAATGATCATATTAACTGGCCGATCAACTTGACATGTTTTCACTTAATCGTCCCAAACCTTTGATTTAGAGCTCACAATGACACGAAATCAATTCCCACGTTAAGCTAGCTCAAGTTTCTATATTGTGACAAATTTTGAGGCAGAAATAGATATAACAAACCTCCAAGTTATCCATTATATCCTGAAAAACGTGATGCCATGCAATATGCTTCATTTATAAGCGTCAACTCAATAAGCACCAATGATCAGTTAAGAATGATCATCTTAACTGGCCGATCAACTTTACATGTTTTCACTTAATCGTCCCAAACTTTTGATTTAGAGCTCAGAATGACACGAAACCAATGCACATGTTTGGCTACCTCAAGTTTCTATATTGTGACAAATTTTGAAGCAGAAATAGACACGACAAAGCATCCAAGTTATCCAATCTATCCCGAAATGCATGATGCTATGCATTATGCTTCATTGATATACCTCAACTCAATAAGAACCAATGATCAGTTAAGAATGGTCATCTTAACTGGCCGATCAACTTGACGTATCTGCACTAAATCGTCCGTAACTATTGATTTATAGCTCAGAATGACACGAATCCAATATCCACGTTAAGCTAGCTCAATTTCTTATATTTTGACAAATTTAGAGACAGAAATAGATACGACAAAAAGTCCAATTAATCTAATCTATCCAAAACTACGTGATGCCATGCATTGTGCTTCATTTATAAGCCGTTACTCAATGAGCATCAATGATCAGTTTAGAATGATCATTTAAACTGGTTGATCAACTTGACATGTACGCACTAAATCGTCCGAAACTTTTGATTTACAGCTTAGAATGACATGAATCCAGTGCCCACGTTAAGCTAGCTCAAGTTTCTATATTGTGAAAAATTTTGATACAGAAATAGATACGACAAAGCGTACAAATTATCCAATTTGTCCCAAACTGCGTGATGCCATGCATTATGCTTCATTTATAAGCCTCAACTCAATAAACACCAATGATCAGTTAAGATTGATCATTTTAACTGCCTGATCAACTTGACATGTCTACACTAATTCGTCCATAAGTTTTGATTTATAGTTCAGAGTGACACGAATCTAATGCCCACGTTAAGCTAGCTCAATTTACTATATTGTGACAAAATTTGAGACAAAAATAGATACGAAAAACAATCCAAGTAATCCTTTCTACCCCAAACTGTGTGATGCCATGCATTATGCATCATTTGTAAGCCTCAACTCAATAAGCACTAATGATCAGTTAAGAATGAACATTTTAATGGCCGATCAACTTGACATGTCAGCACTAAATCGTCCGTAACATATGATTTATAGTTCAGAATGACAAAAATCCAATGCCCACGTCGAGATAGCTCAATTTACTATATTGTCTCAAAATGAGAGATAAAAATAGATACAACAAAGTGTCCAAGTAATCAAATCTATCCAAAACTGCGTGATGCGATGCATTATGCTTCATTTATAATCCTTTACTCAGCATGCACCAATGATCTGTTTAGAATGATCAAATGAACTGGCCGATAACCTTGACATGTTTGCACTAAATCGTCCCTACCTTTTGATTTAAAGCTCATAATGACACGAAACCAATGCCCACATTAAGCTTGCTCAAGTTTCTATAATGTGACAAATTTTTAGGCAGAAATAGATACGACAAAGCATCCAAGTTATCCAATCTATCCCGAAATGTGTGACGCCATGCATTATGCTTCATTTATAACCCTCAACTCAATAGGCACCAATGATCAGTTAAGAATGATCATCTTAACTAGCCGATCAACTTGACATGTCTGCACCAAATCGTCCCTCACTTTTGATTTATAGCTCGGAATGACACGAATCCAATGCCCACGTTAAGCTTGCTCAAGTTACAATGTTGTGACAAATTTTGAGACACAAATAGATATGACAAAGCATCCAAGTAAACTAATCTATCCAAAACTACGTGATGCCATGCATTGTGCTTCATTTATTAGCTTTTACTCAATGAACATCAATGAACATCAATGATCAATTTAGAATGATCATTTGAACTGGTCGATCAACTTGACTTGTCCGTAACTCTTGATTTGTTGCTCAGAATGACATGAATCCAATGCCCACGTTAAGCTAGCTCAATTTTCTATATTGTGAAAAATTTATGTACAGAAATAGATACAACAAAGCATACATGTAATCAAATATATCCAAAAATGCATGATGCTATGCATTATACTTCATTCATAAGCCTTTACTCAGTTTTGAATGATTAAATTAACTGGTCGATAACCTTGACATGTTTGCACTAAATCGACCGTCAGTTTTGATTTAGAGCTCAGAATGACACGAACCCAATGCCCACGTTAAGCTAGCTCAAATTTCAATATTGTGATAATTTTGAGACAGAAATATATACGACAAAGCAACCAAGTAATCCAATCAATCCCGAACTGCGTGATGCCATGCATTATACTTCATTTATAAGCCTCAACTGAATAAGCACCATTGAACAGTTAAAAATGATCATTTTAACTAGCCAATAGACTTGACATGTCCGCACTAAATCGTCCATAACCTTTGATTTAGAGCTCAGAAAAAAACACAAATTCAAAGCCCACAGTAAGCTCACTCAATTTTCTATATTTTGACAAAATTTGAGACAAAACCAGATACAACAAATCGTCCAAGTAATCCAATCTATCCGAAACTACAAGATGTCATGCATTGTGCTTCATTTATAAGTCCTTTCTCAATGAGCATCAATGATCAGTTGAGAATGATCATTTTAACTGGTCGATCAACTTGACATGTCTACACTAAATCCACCAAAACGTTTGATTTATTGTTCCGAATGACACGAATCCAATTCTCTTGTTATGCTAGCTCAATTTTCTATATTGTGAAAAAATTAGAGACACAAATTGATACCACAAAGCATCCAAGTTATCCAATCAATCCCAAACTAAATGATGCCATACATTATGCTTCATTTATAAGCCGTAACTCAATAAGCGCCAGTGATCAGTTAAGAATGATCATTTTAACTGTCCGATCAACTTGACATGTCCGCACTAAATTGTTCATAACTTTCGAATTATAGTTCAGAATGACAAAAATCCAATGCCCACGTGACGCTAGCTCAATTTTCTATATTGTGACTAAATGAGAGATAAAAATAGATAAGACAAAGCGTCTAAGTAATCAAATCTATACAAAACTGCGTGATGCCATGCATTATAATCCTTTACTCAGTGTGCACCAATGATCAGTTTAGAATGATCAAATGAACTGGCCGATAACCTTGACATGTTTGCACTAAATCGTCACTAACCTTGATTTAGAGCTCATAATGACACTAAACCAATGTCCACGTTAAGCTTGCTCAAGTTTCTATAATATGACATATTTTGAGGCACAAATAGATACAACCAAGCATCCAAGTTATCCAATCTATCCCGAACTACGTGATGCCATACATTATGTTTCATTTATAAGCCTCAACTCAATAAGCACCAATCATCAGTTAATAATAATCACCTTATTTGGCCGATCAACTTGACATGTCTGCACTAAATCATCACCAACTTTTGATTTAGAGCTCAAAATGACACGAAACCAATGCCCACGTTAAGCTAGCTCAATTTTCTATATTGTGACAAAATTAGAGACAGAAATAGATACGAAAAGCATCCAAGTTATCCAATCTATCCCAAAATGCGTGATGCCATACATTATGCTTCATTTATAAGCCTTAACTCAATAATCACCAATGATCAGTTAAGAATAATCATTTTAACTGGCCGATCAACATGACATGTCTGCACTAAATCGTGCGTAACTTTTCATTTTATAGTTCAAAATGACACAAAACCCAATGCCCATGTTAAGATAGCTCAATTTTCTATATTGTGACAAAATGAGAGATAGAAATAGATACGACAAAGCGTCCAAGTAATCAAATCTATCCACAAATGCGTGATGCCATGCATTTTCTTAATTTATAAGCCTTTACTCAGTGTGCACCAATGATCAGTTCAGAATGATCAAAATAACTCGCCGATAACCTTTACTTGTTTGCACTAAATTGTCCCTAACTTTTGATTTAGAGCTTAGAATGACACGAAACCAATGCCCACGTTAAGCTAGCTCAAGTTTCTATATTGTGAAAAATGTTTAGGCAGAAATAGATACAACAAACCTCCAAAGTATCCAATCTATCCTGAACTACGTGATGCCATGCATTATACTTTATTTATAAGCCTCAACTCCATAAGCACCAATGATCAATTAAGAATGATCATCTTAATTGGCCGATCAACTTGACATGTTTGCACTTTATCCTCCCTAACTTTTGTTTTACAGCTCAGAATGAAACGAAATCAATGCTCACGTTAAGCTAGCTCAGGTTTCTATAATGTGACAAATTTTGAGGCAGGAATAGATACGACAAAGCATCCAAGCTATCCCATCTATCCCAAAATGCGTGATGTCATGCATATCATTTATAAGCCTCAAGTCAACAAGCACCAATGATTAGTTCAGAATGATAATCTAATTGGCCGATCAACTTGACATGTCTACACTAAGTCGTCCCTAACTTTTTAGTTATAGCTCAGAATGACACGAATCTAATGCCCACGTTAAGCTAGCTCGATTTTCTATATTGTGAAAAAATTTGAGACAGAAATAGATACGACAAACAATCCAAGTAATCCATTCTACCTCAAACTGAGTGATGCCATGCATTATGCTTCATTTATAAACATTTACTTATCAGCATCAATGATCAGTTTAGAATGATCATTTTAACTGGCCGATCAACTTGAATTGCCTGCACTAAATCGTCCGTTACTTTTGATTTATAGCTCAGAATGACATGAATCGAATGCCCACGTTAAGGTAACTCAAGTTTCTATATTGTGACAAAATTTGAGACAGAAAAAGATATGATAAAGCTTCCAAGTTATCCAATCTATCCCGAAATGCCTGATGCCATGCATTATGCTTCATTTATAAGCCTCAACTCAATGAGCACCAATGATCAGTTAAGAATGATCATCTTAACAAGCCGATCAACTTGACATGTTTGCACATAATCATCCCTAACTTTCGATTTAGAGCTCAGAATGACCCGAAACCAATTAATGCCCACGTTAAGCTAGCTCAATTTTCTATATTGTGAAAAAAATTGAGAAAGAAATAGATACAAAAAGCGTCTAAGTAATCTAATCTATCCAAAACTGATTGATGTCATGCATTGTGATTCATTTATATGCCTTTAATCAATGAGCATCAATGATCATTTTAGAGTGATCATTTTAACTGGCCGATCAACTTGACATGTCTCCACTAAATCGTCCTTAACTTTTAATTTATAGCTCTGAATGACACGAAACCAATGACCACGTTAAGATAGCTCAAGTTTCTAAATTGTGACAAATTTTGAGGCAGTAATAGAAAAAACAAACCTCCAAGTTGTCCAATCTATCCAGAACTACGTCATGCCATGCATTATGCTTCATTTATAAGCCTCAACTCAATAAACACCAATGACCAGTTAAGAATGATCATCTTAATTGGCAGATCAACTTGACATGTTTGAAATTAACCGTCCCTAACTTTTGATTTACAGCTCATAATTACACGAAACCAATGCCCCTGTTAAGCTAGCTCAAGTTTCTATATTGTGACAAATTTTGATGCAGAAATAGATACAACAAACCTCCAAATTATCCAATCTATCCCGAACTACGTGATGCCATGCATTATTCTTCATTTCTAAGGCTCAACTCAATAAGCACCAATGATCATTTAAGAATGATCATCTTAATTGGCTGATCAACTTGACATATTTGCACTTAATCGTCCCTAACTTTTGATTTAGAGCTCAGAATGACATGAAACCAATGCCCACGTTAATCTAGCTCAAGCTTCTATAATGTGACAAAATTTGAGGCAGAAATAGATACGAAAAAGCATCCAAGTTATCCAATCTACCCCAAAATGCATGACGCCATGCATTATGCTTCATTTATAATCCTCAACTCAATAAGCACCAATGATCAATTAAGAATGATCATCTTAACTTTCCGATCAACTTGACATGTCTGCACTAAATCGTAATGTTTCATTTATAGCTCGAAGTGACATGAATCCAATGCCCATGTTAAGCTTGCTCAATTTACTATATTTTGACAAATTTTGTGACACAAATAGATACGACAAAGCGTCCAAGTAATCCAATCTATCCAAAAGTACGTGATGCCATACAGTGTGCTTCATTTATAAGCCTTTACTCAATGAACACAAATTATCAGTTTAGAATGATCATTTGTACTGTTCGATCAACTTGATATTTATGCACTAAATCTTCCGTAACTTTTGATTTATAGCTCAGAATGACACGAATCCAGTGCCCACATTAAGCTAGCTCAATTTTCTATATTGTGACAAAATTAGAGACCGAAATAGATACGACAAAGCATCCAAGTTATCCAATCTATCCCGAAGTACGTGATACCATGCATTAGGCTTCATTTATTAGCCTCAACTCAATTACCACCAATGCTCAGTTAAGAATGATCATTTTAACTGACCCATCAACTTGACATGTCCGCACTAAATCATCCATAACTTTTGATTTAAAGTTCAGAATGACAAAAATCCAATGCCCACGTTAAGCTAGCTCAATTTTCTATTTTGTGACAAAATGAGGGATATAAATAGATATGACAAAGCATCCAAGAAATCAAATCTATCCAAAACCGCGTGATGCCATGCATTATGATTCATTTATAAGCCTTTACTCAGTGTGCACGAATTATTAGTTTAGAATGATAAAATTAACAGGCCGATAACCTTGACATGTTTGCATTAAATCGTCCCTAACTTTTGATTTAGAGCTCTGAATGAATGACATGAAACCAATGCCCACGTTAAGCTTGCTCAAGTTTCTATACTGTGACATATTTTGAGGCAGAAATAGGTACAACAAAGAATCCAAGTTATCCAATCTATGCCGAACTACGTGATGCAATGCATTATGCTTCATTTATAAGCCTCAACTCAATAAGCACCAATGATAAGTTAAGAATGATCATCTTAACTGGCCGATCAACTTGACATGTTTACACTAATCATTCCTAACTTTTGATTTAGATCTCAGAATGATAAGAAACCAATACCCATGTTAAGCTAGTTCAATTTTCTATATTATAACAAAATTTGAGATAGAAATAGATATGAGAAAGTGTTCAAGAAATCCAATCTATCCAAAACTACGTGATGCCATGCATTGTGTTTCATTTATAAGCCTTTACTCAGTGAGCATTAATGATCAGTTTGTAATGATCAGTTGAACTGGCCAATCAACTTGAAATGTTTGCAGTAGATTGCAGTAACTTTTGATTTATAACTCAGAATGACACAATCCAGTGCCCATGTTAAGCAAGCTCAATTTTCTATATTGTGACAAGTTTTGAGACAGAAAGAGATACGACAAAGACTCCAAGTAATCCAATCTATCCCAAAATGTATGATGCCATGAATTTTGCTTCATTTATAACCCTTTACTCAATGAACACAAATTATCAGTTTAGAATGATCATATTAACTGGCCGATAACCTTGACGTGTCTGCATTAAATCATTCATAACTTTTTATTTAGAGCTCCGAATGACACGAATCCAATGCCTATGTTAAGCTAGCTAAAGTTTCTATATTGTGACAAATTTTGAGACACAAATAGATACGACAAAGCAACCAAGTTATCCAATCTATCCCAAACTGCGTGATGCCATGCATTATGCTTCATTTATAAGGCTCAACTGAATAATGATCATTTTAACTGGCCGATAGACTTGATATGTTCGCACTAAATCGTCCATAACTATTGATTTAGAGCTCAGAAAAACACAAATTTAAAGCCCTTGATAAGCTCGCTCAATTTTCTATATTGTGACAAAATTTGAGACAAAAATAGATACGACAAAGCTTCCAAGTAATCCAATGTATCCAAAACTGCAGGATGTCATGCATTGTGATTTATTTATAAGCCCTTACTCAATGAGCATCAATGATACATTTAGAATGATCATTTTAATTAGTCGATCAATTTGACATGTCTGCACTAAATCGTCTGAAACGTTTGATTTAAGGTCAGAATGACACAATTCCAATGCTCACGTTAAGCGAGCTCAATCTTCTATATTATGACAAAGTTAGAGACAGAAATAGATACGACAAAGCAACCAAGTTATCCAATCTATCCCAAACTGCGTGATGCCATGCATTGTGCTTCATTTATAAGGCTCAACTGAATAATGATCATTTTAACTGGCCGATAGACTTGATATGTTCGCACTAAATCGTCCATAACTATTGATTTAGAGCTCAGAACAACACAAATTTAAAGCCCATGATAAGCTCGCTCAATTTTCTATACTGTGACAAAATTTGAGACAAAAATAGATACGACAAAGCTTCCAAGTAATCAAATGTATCCAAAACTGCAGGATGTCATGCATTGTGATTTATTTATAAGCCCTTACTCAATGAGCATCAATGATACATTTAGAATGATCATTTTAATTAGTCGATCAACTTGACATGTCTGCACTAAATCGTCCGAAACGTTTGATTTAAGGTCAGAATGACACAATTCCAATGCTCACGTTAAGCGAGCTCAATCTTCTATATTATGACAAAGTTAGAGACATAAATAGATACGACAAAGCAACCAAGTTATCCAATCTATCCCAAACTGCGTGATGCCATGCATTATGCTTCATTTATAAGCCTCAACTAAATAATGATCATTTTAACTGGCCGATAGACTTGATATGTTCGCACTAAATTGTCCATAACTATTGATTTAAAGCTCAGAAAACACAAATTTAAAGCCCATGATAAGCTCGCTCAATTTTCTATATTGTGACAAAATTTGAGACAAAAATAGGTACGATAAAGCTTCCAAGTAATCCAATGTATCCAAAACTGCAGGATGTCATGCATTGTGATTTATTTATAAGTCCTTACTCAATGAGCATCAACGATACATTTAGAATGATCATTTTAATTGGTGGATCAACTTGACATGTTTGCACTAAATCGTCCGAAACATTTGATTTAAGGTTCAGAATTACACAATTCCAATGCTCACGTTAAGCTAGCTCAATTTTCTATATTATGACAAAGTTAGAGACAGAAATAGATACGACAAAGCAATCAAGTTATCCAATCTATCCCAAACGGCGTGATGTCATGCATTATGCTTTATTTATATGCCTCAACTGAATAAGCACCAATGATCGCATTATGCTTTATTTATATGCCTCCACTGAATAAGCACCAATGATCAGTTAAGAATGATCATTTTACCTGGCCGATAGACTTGATATGTTCGCACTAAATCGTCCATAACTATTGATTTAGAGCTCAGAAAAACACAAATTTAAAGCCCACGTTAAGCTAGCTCAATTTTCTATATTGTGACAAAATTAGAGACAGAAATAGATTCGACAAAGCGTCCAAGTAATCCAATCTATCCAAAACTGCATCATGCATGCATTGTGCTTCATTTATAGGCCTTTAGTCAATGAGCATCAATCATCAGTGTAGAATGATCATTTTAATTGGCTGATCACTTGACATGTATGTACTAAATCATCCGTAACTTTGGATTTCAAGCTCCTAATGACACAAATCCATAGCCCACGTTAAGCTAACTCTATTTTCTATATTGTAACAAAATTTGAGACAAAAATAGATTCGATAAATCGTCAGAGTAATCCAATCTATCAAAAACTGTGTCATGCCATGCATTGCGCTTCATTTATAAGCCTTTACTCAATGAGCATCAATGATTAGTTAGAATGATCATTTTTGGCCGATCAACTCGACATGTCAGCACTATATCGTCCGTAACTTTTGATTTATAGCTCAGGATGACACGAATCCAATGCCCACGTTAAGCTAGCTCAATTTTCTATATTGTGACAAAATTTGAGACCAAAATAGATTCGACAAAGCATTCAAGTAATCCAATCTATCCAAAACTACATCTTTCCATGCACTGTGCTTCATTAATAAGCCATTACTCAAGGAGCATCAATGGTAGTTAATAATGATTATTTTAACTTGTTCGTCAACTTGACATGTCTGCACTAAATCGTCCGTCACTTTAGATTCATAACTCAAAGTGACACAAATCCAAAGACCACGTTGCTAGTTCAATTTCTATATTATGACAAAATTTGAGACAGAAATAGATTCGATAAATCGTCCAAGTAATCCAATCGATCCAAAACTATGTCATGCCATGCATGGTGCTTTATTTATAAGCCTTTACTCAATGAGCATCAATGATCAGTTTAGAATGATCATTTTAACGGGACGATAAACTTGACATATCCGCACTAAATCGTTAGTAACTTTTGATTTAGAACTCAGAATGACACAAATCCAAAGCCCACATTAACCTTGCTCAATTTTCTATATTGTGACAAAATTTGTGACAGAAATAGATTCGACAAAGCGTCCAAGTAATCCAATCTATCCAAAACAGCATCATGCCATGGATTGGGATTCATTTATAAGCCTTTACTCAATGAGCATCAATTACCAGTTTAGAATGATCATTTTAACTGTCTGATCAACTTGACATGTCTGCACTATATCGTCTGTAACTTTTGATTTATGACTTAGAATGACACGAATCCAATGCCCACGTTAAGCTAGCTCAATTTTCTTTATTATGCCAAAATTTGAGACAAAAATAGATTCCATAAAGTGTCCAAGTAATCGAATCTATCCAGAATTGCGTCTTGCCATGCATTGTGCTTTATTTATAAGCCTTTACTCAATAAACATCAATGATCAGTTTAGAATGATCATTTTAACTGGCCGATCAACTTGACATGTCTGCACTAAATCGTCCGTAACATTTGATTTAGAACTCAAAATGACACAAATCCAAAGCACACGTTAACCTTGTTCAATTTTCTATCTTCTGGCAAAATTTGAGACAGAAATAGATTCAACAAATTGTCCAAGTAATCCAATCTATCCAAAACTGCGTCATGCCATGCATTGTGCTTTATTTATAAGCCTTTACTCAATGAGCATCAATGATCAGTTTAGAATGATCATTCTAACTAGCCGATCAACTTGACATGTCCGCACTAAATCGTCCGAAACTTTTGATTTAGAGCTCAAAATGACACAAATCCAAAGCCCACATTAAGCTAGGTCAATTTTCTATATTGTGACAAAAATTGAGACAGAAATAGATACGACAAAGCGTACACGCAATCCAATCTATCCAAAATTGTGTCATGCCAGGCATTGTGCTTCATTTATAAGCCTTTACTCAATGAGCATCAATGATCAGTTTAGAATGATCATTTTAACTGGCCGATCAGCTTGACATGTCTGCATTATATCGTCCGTAACTTTTGATTTATAACTCTAAATGACACGAATCCAATGCCCACGTTAACGTAGCTCAATTTTCAATATCTTGACAAAATTTGAGACAGAAATAGATTTGACAAAGCGTCCAAGAATTCCAATCTATCCGAAACAGCGTCATGCCATGCATTGTGCTTTATTTATCTGCCTTTACTCAATGAGTATCAATGATCAGTTTAGAATGATCATTCTAACTAGCTGATAATCTTGACATGTCTGCACTATATCGTCCGTAAATTTTGATTTATAACTCAGAATGACAAGAATCCAATGCCCACATTAAGCTAGGTCAATTTTCTATATTATGACAAAAATTGAGACAAAAATAGATTCCACAAAGCGTCCAAGTAATCCAATCTATCCAAAAACTGCGTCTTGCCATGCATTTTGCTTTATTTATAAGCCTTTACTCAATGAGCATCAATGATCATTTTAACTGCCCGATCAACTTGACATGTCTGCACTATATCATCCATATTTTTTGATTTATAACTCAGAATGACACGAATCCAATGCCCACGTCAAGCTAGCAAAATTTTCTATATTGTGGCAAAATTTGAGACAATAATAGATTCAACAAATCGTCCAAGTAATCCAATCTATCCAAAACTTCGTCTTGTCATGCATTGTGCTTTATTTATAAGCCTTTACCCAATGAGCATCAATGATCAGTTTAGCATGATCATTTTAACTGACCGATCAACT
This sequence comes from Pugionium cornutum, assembly GCA_018901935.1. Classification (NCBI taxonomy): domain Eukaryota; kingdom Viridiplantae; phylum Streptophyta; class Magnoliopsida; order Brassicales; family Brassicaceae; genus Pugionium; species Pugionium cornutum. The sequence goes on along the minus strand of CM032165.1, from coordinate 11,618,615 downwards.
TGACATGCATACACTATATCGTCCATAACTTTTGATTTATAACTTAGAATGACAAGAATTCAATGCCCACGTTAAACAAGCTCAATTTCTTATATTGTAACAAAATTTGAGACAAAAATTGATTCCAAAAAGCGACCAAGTAATCCAATCTATCCAAAATGGCGTCTTGCCATGCATTGTGCTTTATTTATAATCCTTTACTCAATGAGCATCAATGATCAGTTTAGAATGATCATTTTAACTGGCCGATCAACTTGACATGTCCGCACAAAATCGTCCGTAACTTTAGATTTAGACCACATAAATACACAAATTCAAAGCCCACATAAACCTAGTTCAATTTTCTCTATTGTCACAAAATTTGATACAGAAATAGATTCGACAAAGCGTACAAGTAATCCAATCTATCCAATATTGCGTCTTGCCATGCATTGCGTTTCATTAATAAGCCTTTACTCAATGAGCATCAATGATCAGTTTAGAATTATTATTTTTAGTGGTCGATTAACTTGACATGTATGAACTAAAATGTCTGTAACTTTAGATTTAGAACTCAAAATGACACAAATCCAAAGCCCACGTTAAGCTAGTTCAATTTTCTATATTGTGACAAAATTTGAGACAGAAATAGACTCGACAAAGGCTCCAAGTAATCCTATATATCCAAATTTACGTCATGCCATGTATTGTGCCTGATTTATAAGCCTTTACTCAATGAGTATCAATGATCAGTTTAGAATGATCATTTTAAATGGCGGATCAACTTGAGATATCCGCACTAAATCGTCCGTAACTTTTGATTTAGAGCTCAGAATAACACAAATCCAAAGGCCACGTTAACCTCGCTCAACTTTCTATATTGTCACAAAATTTTAGACAAAAATTCATTCGACAAAGGGTCCAAATAATCCAATCTATCCAAAACTCTGTCATGCCATGCATTGTGCTTTATTTATAAGCCTTTACTCAATGAGCATCAATGATAAGTTTAGAATGATTATTTTAACCGGCCGATCAACTTGACATGTCCACACTAAATCATCCAAAAAAATTTGTTTAGAGCTGACCAAAAACAAAAGCCCATGTTAACCTAGCTGAATTTTGTATATTGTGACAAAATTTGAGACATATATAGATTATACAAAGCGTCCAAGCAATCCAATCTATCCAAAACTGCGTCACGCAATGTATTATGCTTTATTTATAAGGCTTTACTCAATGAGTATCAATGATCAGTTTAAAATGATTATGTTAACTGGCCGATCAACCTACCATGTCCGCACTAAATCGTCCGTAACTTTTTATTTAGAGCTCCAAATGACCCAAAACCAAAGCCCACGTTAACCTAGCTCAATTTTCTAAATTGTGACAAAATTTGAGGCAAAAATAGATTTGACAAGGCGTCCAAGTAATCCAATCTATCCAAAACTGAGTATTGCCATGCATTGTGCTTCATTAATAAGCCTTTACTCAATGAGCGTCAATGATCAGTTTAGAATAATTATTTTAACTGGTCGATCAAATTAACATATCTGCACTAAATCGTCCGTAACTTAAGATTTAGAACTCAAAATGACACAAATCCAAAACCCACGTTAAGCTAGTTCAATTTTCTATATTGTGACAAAATTGGAGACAGAAATAGATTCAACAAAGCATCCAAGTAATCCAATCTATCCAAAACTGCATCATGCCATGCATTATGCTTTATTTATAAGCCTTTACAAAATGAGCATCAATGATCAATTTAGAATGATCATTTTTACTGGCACATCAACTTGACGTGTCCGCACTAAATTGTCCGTAACTTTTGATTTATAGCTCAGAATGACACAAATCCAAAGCCCACGTTAACCTAGCTCAATTTTCTATATTGTGACAAAATTTGAGACCAAAATAGATTCGACAAAGGGTCCAGGTAATGTAATCTATCCAAAACTGCGTCTTGGCATGCGTTGTGCTTCATTAATAAGCCTTTACTCAGTGAGCATCAATGATCAGTTTAAAATGATTATTTTAACAGGTCGATCAACTTGACATGTTTGCACTAAATCTTCTGTAAGTTTTGATTTAAAACTCAAAATGACAAAAATCAAAAGCTCACCTTAAGCTAGTTGAATTTTCTATATTGTGAAAAAATTTGAGACAGAAATAGATTCGACAAAGCGTCCAAGTAATCCAATCTATCCAAAACTGCATCTTGCCATGCATTGTGGTTCATTAATAAGCCTTTACCCAATGAGCATCAATGATCAGTCTAAAATTATTATTTTAACTGGTCGATCAACTTGACATGTGTGCACTAAATCGTCCGTAACTTAAGATTTAGAACCCAAAATGACACAAATCCAAAACCCACGTTAATCTTGATCAATTTTCTATCCTGTGACAAAATTTGAGATAGAAATAGATTCAACAAACCATCCAAGTAATCCAATCTATCCAAAACTGCGTTATGCCATGCGTTATGCTTTATTTATAAGCCTTTACTCAATGAGCATCAATGATCAGTTTAGAATGATCATTTTAACTGGCCGATCAATTTGACATGTTCGCACTAAATTGTCTGTAACTTTTGATTTTGAGATCTGAATGACACAAATCCAAAGCCCACGCTAATCTCGCTCAATTTTCTATAATGTAACAAAATTTGAAACCAAAATGGATTTGACAAAGCGTCTAAGTAATCCAATCTATCCAAAACAGCGTCATGCCATGCATTGTGCTTCATCTAAAAGCCTTTACTCACTGAGCATCAATGATCAGTTTAGAATGATCATTTTAACTGCCCGATCAACTTGACATGTATGGGCTATATCGTCCATAAATTTTGATGTATAACTAAGAATGACACGAATCCAATTCCCACGTTAAACTAGCTCAATTTTCTATGTGACAAAATTTGAGACAAAAAATATATTCGAAAAAGCATCCAAGTAATCCAATCTATCCAAAACTGCGTCTTGCTATTCATTGTGCTTTATTTATAAGCCGTTACTCAAGGAGCATCAATGATCAGTTTAGAATGACATGTTCGATTAAATCATCCAGAACTTTTGATTTAGAGCTTAGAATGACAGAAATCCAATGCCCAAGTTAACCTAGCTCAATTTTCAATATGGTGACAAAATTTGAGACAGAAATAGATACGACAAAGCGTCCAAGTTATCCAATCTATCCAAAACTTCGTCATGCCATGCATTGTGCTTTATTTATAAGCCTTCACTCAATGAGTATCAATCATCATTCTAGAATGATTATTTTAACTGGTCAACCAACTTGACATGTCTGCACTAAATCATCCGTAACTTAAGATTTAGAACTCAAATTAACACAAATCCAAAGCCCACGTTAAGCCAGGTCAAGTTTCTATATTGTGACAAAATTTGAGACAGAAATAGATTCGACAAAGTGTCAAAGTAATCCAATCTATCCGAAAGAGGGTCATGGCATACATTGTGCTTTATTTATAAGTCTCTACTCAATGAACATCAATGATCAGTTTAGAATGATCATTTTAACTTGCCGATCAACTTGCCATGTCTGCTCAAAATCGTTCGTAACTTTTGATTTAGAGCTCAGAATAACCCAAAACAAAAGCCCACGTTAACCTAGCTCAATTTTCTATATTGTGACAAAATTAGATTCAGAAATAGATTTGACAAAGCGTCCAAGTAATCCAATCTATCCAAAACTGCGTCTTGTCATGCATTATGCTTCCTTAATAAGCCTTTACTCAATGAGCATCAATGACCAGTTTAGAATGATTATTTTAATTGGTCGATCAACTTGACAGGTCTGCACTAAAGTATCAGTAACTTTAGATTTAGAACTCAAAGTGACACAAATCCAAAGCCCACGTTAAGTTAGTACAATTTTCTATATTGTGACAATATTTGAGACAGAAATAGATTCGACAAACTGTCCAAGTAATACAATCTATCCAAATTTGCGTCATCCATGCATTGTGCTTTATTTATAAGCCTGTACTCAATGAGCATCAATGATCAGTTTAGAATGATTATTTTGACTAGCCGATCAACTTGACATGTTCGCACTAAAAAGTCCTTAATTTTTGATTTAGGGCTGAGAAAGACACAAATCTAAAGCCCACATTAACCTATCTCAATTTTCTATATTGTGATAAAATTTGAGATAGAAATAGATTCAACAAAGCCTCCAACTAATCCAATCTATCCAAAACAGCGTCTTTCCATGCATTGTGCTTCATTAATTAGCCTTTACTCAATGAGCATCAATGATCAGTTTAAAATGATTATTTTAACTCGTCGATCAACTTGGCATGTGTGCACTAAGCTGTCCGTAACTTTAGATTTAGAACTCAAAATGTCACGAACCCAATGCCCACGTTAAGCTAGCTCAATTTTCTATATTGTAACAAATTTTGAGACAAAAATAGATTCGACAAAGCGTCGAAGTAATCCAATCTATCCAGAACAGCGTCTTTCCATTTATTGTGCTTTATTTATAAGCCTTTACTCAATGAGCATCAATGATCAGTTTAGAATGGTCATTATAACTAGCCGATCAACTTGACATTTCCGCATTAAATTGTTTGTAACTTTTGATTTAGACCTCGTAATGACACAAATCCAAAGCCCACGTTAACCTAGCTCAATTTTCTATGTTGTGACAAAATTTGAGACAGAAATACATTCGACAGAGCGTCCAAGTAATCAAATCTATCCAAAACTGCGTCATGCCATGCATTGTGCTTTAATTATAAGCCATTACTCATTGAGCATCAATGATAAGTTTAGAATTTTCATTTTTACTGGCCGATCAACTTGACATATCCGCACTAAATCATCTGTAACTTTTGATTTAGAGCTCAGAATGACCCAAAACCAAAGCCCACGTTAACCTAACTCAATTTTCTATATTGTGACAAAATTCAAGACATAAATAGATTCTACAAAGTGTACAAGTAATCAAATCTATCCAATATTGCGTCTTGCCATGCATTGTGCTTCATTAAAAAGTCTTTACTCAATGAGCATCAATGATCAGTTTAGAATTAATATTTTCACTCGTCAATTAACTTGACATGTATGCACTAAAATGTCCGTAACTTTAGATTTAGTACTCAAAATGACACAAATCCAAAGCCCACATTAAGCTAGTTCAATTTTCTATATTGTGACAAAATTTGAGATAGAAATAGATTCGAAAAAGCGTGCAACCAATCTATCCAAAACTGTGTCATGCCATGCATTGTGCTTTATTTACAAGCCTTTATTCAATGAGCATCAATGATCAGTTTAGAATGATTATTTTAACCGGCCGATCAACTTGACATGTCCACACTAAATCATCCAAAATATTTTGTTTAGAGCTCAGAATGACCAAAAACAAAAGCCCACATTAACCTAGCTCAATTTTCTATATTGTGACAAAATTTGAGACAGAAATAGATTATACAAAGCGTCCAAGTAATCCAATCTATCCAAAACTGCATCACGCAATGTATTATGCTTTATTTATAAGGCTTTACTCAATGAGTATCAATGATCAGTTTAAAATGATCATTTTAACTGGCCGATCAACCTACCATGTCTGCACTAAATGGTCCGTAACTTTTGATTTAGAACTCCAAATGACCCAAAACCAAAGCCCATGTTAACCTAGCTCAATTTTCTATATTGTGACAAAATTTGAGGAAGAAATAGATTTGACAAACCGTCCAAGTAATCCAATCTATCCAAAACTCAGTATTGCCATGAATTGTGCTTCATTAATAAGCCTTTACTCAATGAGCATCAATGATCAGTTTAGAATAATTATTTTAACTGGTCGATCAAATTGACATATCTGCACTAAATCGTCCGTAACTTTAGATTTAGAACTCAAAATGACACAAATCCAAAACCCACGTTAAGCTAGTTCAATTTTCTATATTGTGACAAAATTGGAGACATAAATAGATTCAACAAAGCATCCAAGTAATCCAATCTATCCAAAACTGCATCATGCCATGCATTATGCTTTATTTATAAGCCATTACACAATGAATATCAATGATCAATTTAGAATCATCATTTTACCTGGCACATCAACTTGACATGTCCGCACTAAATTGTCCGTAACTTTTGATTTATAGCTTAGAATGACACAAATCCAAAGCCCACGTTAACCTAGCTCAATTTTCTATTGTGACAAAATTTGAGACCGAAATAGATTCGACAAAGGGTCCAAGTAATGCAATCTATCTAAAACTGCATCTTGGCATGCATTGTGCTTCATTAATAACCCTTTAATCAGTGAGCATCAATGATCAGTTTAAAATGATTATTTTAACAGGTCGATAACCTTGACATGTTTGCACTAAATCGTCCGTAACTTTAGATTTAAAACTCAAAATGACACAAATCAAAAGCCCACGTTAAGCTAGTTCAATTTTCTATATTGTGACAAAATTTGAGACATAAATAGATTCGACAAAGGGTCCAAGTAATGCAATATATCCAAAACTGCGTCTTCACATGCATTGTGCTTCATTAATAAGCCTTTACTCAATGAGCATCAATGATCAGTTTAAAATGATTATTTTAACTGGTCGATCAACTTGTCATGTCTACACTAAATCGTCCGTAACTTTAGATTTAAAACTCAAAATGACACAAATCCAAAGCCCACGTTAGGCTAGTTCAATTTTCTATATTGTGAAAAAATTTGAGACAGAAATAGATTCGACAAAGCGTCAAAGTAATCCAATCTATCCAAAACTGCATCTTGCCATGCATTGTGGTTCATTAATAAGCCTTTATTCAAAGATCATCAATGATCAGTCTAAAGTGATTATTTTAACTGGTCGATCAACTGGACATGTCTGCACTAAATCGTTCATAACTTTAGATTTAGATCACAAAATGACACAAATCCAAAGCCCACGTTAATCTAGATCAATTTTCTATCTTTTGACAAAATTTTAGATAGAAATAGATTCAACATACCATCCAAGTAATCCAATCTATCCAAAACTGCGTTATGCCATGCATTATGCTTTATTTATAAGCCGTTACTCAATTTTCTATATTGTGACAAAATTCAAGATAGAAATAGATTCGACAAAGCGTCCAAGTAATCCAATCTATCCAAAACTGCGTCATGCCATGCATTGTGCTTTATTTATAAGCCATTACTCATTGAGCATCAATGATCAGTTTAGAATTATTATTTTAACTGGTCGATTAACTTGACATGTATGCACTAAATTATCCGTAACTTTAGATTTAGAACTCAAAATGACACAAATCCAAAGCCCACGTTAAGCTAGTTCAATTTTCTATATTGTGACAAAATTTGAGACAGAAATAGACTCGACAAAGGGTCCAAGTAATCCAATATATCCAAATTTGCGTCATGCCATGCACTGTGCTTGATTTATAAGCCTTTACTCAATGAGTATCAATGATCAATTTAGAATGATCATTTTAAATGGCGGATCCACTTGAGATATCCGCACTAAATCGTCCGTAACTTTTGATTTAGAGGTCAGAATGACAGAAAACCAAAGCCCACGTTAACCTCGCTCAATTTTCTGTATTGTGACAAAATTTTAGACAAAAATTGATTCGACAAAGGGTCCAAATAATCCAATCTATCCAAAACTGTGTCATGCCATGCATTGTGCTTTATTTATAAGCCTTTACTCAATGAGCATCAATGATAAGTTTAGAATGATTATTTTAACCGGCCGATCAACTTGACATGTCCACACTAAATCATCCAAAAATTTTTGTTTAGAGGTCAGAATGACCAAAAACAAAAGCCCACGTTAACCTAGCTCAATTTTCTATATTGTGACAAAATTTGATGCAGAAATAGATTATACAAAGCGTCCACGTAATCCAATCTATCCAAAACTGCGTCACACAATGTATTGTGCTTTATTTATAAGGCTTTACTCAATGAAAATCAATGATCAGTTTAAAATGATCATTTTAACTGGCCGATCAACCTACCATGTACGCACTAAATCGTCCGTAACTTTTGATTTAGAGCTCCAAATGATCCAAAACCAAAGCCCACGTTAACCTAGCTCAATTTTCTATATTGTGACAAAATTTGAGGCAGAAATAGATTTGACAAAGCGTCCAAGTAATCCAATCTATCCAAAACTGCGTATTGCCATGCATTGTGCTTCATTAATAAGCCTTTACTCAATGAGCATCAATGATGAGTTTAGAATGATTATTTTAACTGGTCGATCAACTTGACATTTCGGCATTAAATCGTCCGTAACTTTAGATTTATAACTCAAAATGACACAAATCCAAAGCCCACGTTAAGTTAGTTCAATTATCTATATTGTGACAAAATTTGAGACAAAAATAGATTCGAAAAAGCATCCAAGTTGTACAATCTATCCAAAATTGAGTCATGCCATGCATTGTTGTTTACTCATAAGCCTTTACTCAATGAGCATCAACGATCAGTCTAGAATGATCATTTTAACTGCCCGATCAACTTGACATGTCTGCCCTAAATTGTCCGTAACTTTTGATTTATAGCTCATAATGACATGAATTCAATGCCCACGTTAAGCTTGCTCAATTTCTATATTGCGACAAAATTTGAGACAAAAATAGATTCGACAAAGCGTCCAATTAATCCAATCTATCATAAACTGCGTCATGCCTCGCATTGTGCTTCATTTATAATCCATTACTCAATGAGCATCAATGATCAATTTAGAATGATCATTTTAACTGCCCGATCAACTTGACATGTCTGCCCTAAATTGTCCGTAACTTTTGATTTATAGCTCATAATGACATGAATTCAATGCCCACGTTAAGCTTGCTCAATTTCTATATTGCGACAAAATTTGAGACAAAAATAGATTCGACAAAGCGTCCAATTAATCCAATCTATCATAAACTGTGTCATGCCTCGCATTGTGCTTCATTTATAATCCATTACTCAATGAGCATCAATGATCAATTTAGAATGATCATTTTAATTGGCCAACCAACTTGACATGTCTGCTCTAAATCGTCCATAACTTTTGATTTAGATCTCAGAATAACTCAAATCCAAAGCCCACCTTAAGCTAGCTCAATTTCTATATTATGAAAAAATTTGAGACGAAAATAGATTCGACAAAGCATCCGGGTTATCCAATCTATCCAAAACTGTGTCTTGCCATGCATTGTGCTTCATTAATAAGCCTTTACTCAATGAGCATCAGTGATCAGCTTAAAATGATTATTTTAAGTGGTCGATCAACTTGACATATCTGCACTAAATCGTCTGTAATTTCAGATTTAGAACTCAAAATGCCACAAATCCAAAGCCCACGTTAAGCTAGTTAAATTTTCTATGTTGTGACAAAATTTGAGACAGAAATAGATTCGACAAAGTGCCCAAGTAATCCAATATATCCAGAAATGCGTCTTGCCATGCATTGTGCTTCATTTATAATCCTTTACTCAATGAGCATCAATTATCAGTTTATAATGATCATTCTAACAGGCCGATCAACTTGACATTTCCTCACTAAATCATCCGTAACTTTAGATTAAGAATTCTGAATGACACAAATCCAAAACTCACGTTAACCTAGCTCAATTTTCAATATTGTGACAAAATTTGAGGCATAAATAGATTCGACAAAGGGTCCAAGTAATGCAATCTATCCAAAATTGCGTCTTGCCATGCATTGTGCTTCATTAATAATCATTTACTCAATGAGCATAAATGATCAGTTTAAAATGATTATTTTAACAGGTCGATGAACTTGACATATCTGCACTAAATCGTCCGTAACTTTAGATTTAAAACTCAAAATGACACAAATCAAAAGCCCACGTTAAGCTAGTTCAATTTTCTATATTGTGACAAAATTTGAGACAGAAATATATTCGACAAAGTGTCCAAGTAATCCAATCTATAAAAACTTCGTATTGCCATGCATTATGGTTTATTTATAAGCCGTTACTCAAGGAGCATCAATGATCAGTTTTGAATGATCATTTTAACTGGCCAATGAACGTGATATGTCCGATTAAATCGTCCATAACTCTTGATTTATAGCTTAGATTGAATGAAATCCAATGCCCACATTAACCTATCTCAATTTTCAATATAGTGACAAAGTTTGAGACAGAAATAGATACGACAAAGCATAGAAGTTATCCAATATATCCAAAACTTCGTCATGCAATGCATTGTGCTATATTTATAAGCCTTTACTCAATGAGCATCAATGATCAGTTTAGAATGATTATTTTAACTGGTTGATCAACTTGAAATGTCTGCACTAAATCGTCCATAACTTTAGATTTAGAACTAAAAATGACACAAATCCAAACCCCACGTTCAGCTAGTTCAATTTTCGATATTGTGACAAAATTTGATACAGAAATAGATTCGACAAAGCGTCCAAGTAATCCAATCTATCCAAAACTGCATCTTGCCATGCATTGTGCCTCATTAATAAGCCTTTACTCAATGAGCATCAATGATTAGTTTAGAATAATTATTTTAACTGGTCGATCAACCTGACATGTCTGCACTAAATCGTCCATAACATTAGATCTAGAACTCGAAATGACACAAATCCAAAGCCCACGTTAAGCTAGTTCAATTTTCTATATTGTGACAAAATTTAAGACAGAAATAGATTCGACAAACCGTCCAAGTAATCTAATATATCCAGAACTGCGTCTTGCCATGCATTGTGCTTCATTTATAATCCTTTACTCAATGAGCATCAATGATCAGTTTATAATGATCATTCTAACAGGCCGATCAACTTGACATTTCCTCACTAAATCGTCCGTAACTTTAGATTTAGAATTCAGAATGACATAAAGCCAAAGCCAACGTTAACCTATCTCAATTTTCAATATTGTGATAAAATTTGAGACATAAATAGATTCGACAAAGGGTCCAAGTAATGCAATCTATCCAAAACTATGTCTTGCCATGCATTGTGCTTCATTAATAAGCATTTACTCAATGAGCATCAATGATCAGTTTAAAATGATTATTGTAACTGGTCGATCAACTTGACATATCTACACTAAATCGTCCGTAACTTTAGATTTAAAACTCAAAATGACACAAATCCAAAGCCCACGTTAAGCTAGTTCAATTTTCTATATTGTGACAAAATTTGAGACAGAAATATATTCGACAAAGCGTCCAAGTAATCCAATCTATCCAAAACTTCGTCTTGCCATGCATTATGGTTTATTTATAAGGCGTTACTCAAGGAGCACCAGTGATCAGTTCTGAATGATCATTTTAACTGGCCGATCAACGTGATATGTCCGATTAAATCGTCCATAAATTTTGATTTATAGTTTAGAATGATAGAAATCCTGTTCCCACGTTAACCTATCTCAATTTTCAATATGGTGACAAAGTTTGAGACCGAAATCGATACAACAAATCGTCGAAGTTATCCAATCTATCCAAAACTTCGCCATGCAATGCATTGTGCTTTATTTATAAGCCTTTACTCAATGAGCATCAATGATCAGTTTAGAATGATTATTTTAACTGGTTGATCAACTTGACATGTCTGCACTAAATTGTCCATAACTTTAGATTTAGAACTCAAAATGACACAAATCCAAAGCCCACGTTCAGCTAGCTCAATTTTCGATATTGTGACAAAATTTTGATATAGAAATAGATTTGAAAAAGCGTCCCAGTAATCCAATCTATGCAAAACTGTATCTTGCCATGCATTGTGCCTCATTAATAAGCCTTTACTCAATGAGCATCAATGATTAGTTTAGAATAATTATTTTAACAGGTCGATCAACTTGACATGTCTGCACTAAATCGTCCATAACTTTAGATCTAGAACTCAAAATGACACAAATCCAAAGCCCACGTTAAGCTAGTTCAATTTTCTAGATCGTGACAAAATTTGAGACAGATTCGAAAAAGCGTCCAAGTAATCCAATATATCCAGAACTGCGTCTTGCCATGCATTGTGCTTCATTTATAATCATTTACTCAATGAGAATCAATGATCAGTTTATAATGATCATTCTAACAGGCCGATTAACTTGACATTCCCTCACTAAATCGTCCGTAACTTTAGATTTAGAATTCAGAATGACACAAATCCAAAGCCAACGTTAACCTCGCTCAATTTTCAAGATTGTGACAAAATTTAAGGCATTAATAGATTCCACAAAGGGTCCAAGTAATGCACTCTATCCAAAACTGCGTCTTGCCATGCATTGTGCTTCATTAATAAGCATTTACTCAATGGGCATCAATGATCAGTTTAAAATGATTATTGTAACTGGTCGATCAACTTGAAATATCTACACTAAATCGTCCGTAACTTTATATTTAAAACTCAAAATGACACAAATACAAAGCCCACGTTAAGCTAGTTCAATTTTCTATATTGTGACAAAATTTGAGACAGAAATATATTCGACAAAGCTTCCAAGTAATCCAATCTATCCAAAACTTCGTCTTGCCATGCATTATGGTTTATTTATAAGCCGTTACTCAAGAAGCACCAATGATCAGTTTTGAATGATCATTTTAACTTGCCGATCAACGTGATAGGTCAGATTAAATCGTCCATAAATTTTGATTTATAGCTTAGAATGATAGAAATCCAATGCCCACGTTAACCTATCTCAATTTTCAATATGGTGACAAAGTTTGAGACCGAAATAGATACGACAAATCGTCTAAGTTATCCAATCTATCCAAAACATCGTCATGCAATGCATTGTGCTTTATTTATAAGCCTTTATTCAATGAGCATCATTGATCAGTTTAGAATGATTATTTTAACTGGTTGATCAACTTGACATGTCTGCACTAAATCGTCCATAACTTTGGATTTAGAACTCAAAATGACACAAATCCAAAGCCCATGTTCAGCTAGCTCAATTTTCGATATTGTGACAAAATTTGATACAAAAATAGATTCGACATAGCATCCAAGTAATCCAATCTATCCAAAAATGCATCTTGCCATGCATTTTGCCTCATTAATAAGCCTTTACTCAATGAGCATCAATGATTAGTTTAGAATAATTATTTTAACAGGTCGATTAACTTGATATGTCTGCACTAAATCGTCCATAACTTTAGATCTAGAACTCAAAATGACACAAATCCAAAGCCCACGTTAAGCTAGTTCAAATTTCTATATTATGAAAAAATTTGAGACATAAATAGATTTGACAAGGCGTCCAAGTAATCCAATATATCCCAAACTGCGTCTTGCCATGCATTGTGCTTCATTTATAATCCTTTACTCAATGAGAATCAATGATCAGTTTATAATGATCATTCTAACAGGCCGATTAACTTGACATTTCCTCACTAAATCGTCCGTAACTTTAGATTTAGAATTCAGAATGACACAAATCCAAAGCCAACGTTAACCTCGCTCAATTTTCAATATTGTGACAAATTTTAAGGCATTAATAGATTCGACAAAGGGTCCAAGTAATGCACTCTATCCAAAACTGCGTCTTACCATGCATTGTGCTTCATTAATAAGCATTTACTCAATGGGCATCAATGATCAGTTTAAAATGATTATTGTAACTGGTCGATCAACTTGAAATATCTACACTAAATCGTCCGTAACTTTAGATTTAAAACTCAAAATGACACAAATACAAAGCCCACGTTAAGCTAGTTCAATTTTCTATATTGTGAAAAAATTTGAGACAGAAATATATTCGACAAAGCGTCCAAGTAATCCAATCTATCCAAAAATTTGTCTTGCCATGCATTATGGTTTATTTATAAGCCGTTACTCAAGGAGCAACAATGATCAGTTTTGAATGATCATTTTAACTGGCCGATCAATGTGATATGTCTGATTAAATCATCCTAAATTTTGATTTATAGCTTAGAATGATAGAAATCCAATGCCCAGGTTAACCTATCTCAATCTTCAATATAGTGACAAAGTTTGAGACCGAAATAGATACGACAAATCGTCCAAGTTATCCAATCTATCCAAAACTTCGCCATGCAATGCATTGTGCTTTATTTATAAGCCTTTACTCAATGAGCATCAATGATCAGTTTAGAATGATTATTTTAACTGGTTGAGCAACTTGACATGTCTGCACTAAATTGTCCATAACTTTAGATTTAGAACTCAAAATGACACAAATCCAAAGCCCACGTTCAGCTAGCTCAATTTTCGATATTGTGACAAAGTTTGATGCATAAATAGATTCGACAAAGCGTCCAAGTATTCCAATCTATCCAAAACTGCATCTTGCCATGCATTGTGCCTCATTAATAAGCCTTTACTCAGTGAGCATCTATGATTAGTTTAGAATAATTATTTTAACTCGTCGATCAACTTGACATGTCTGCACTAAATCTTCCATAACTTTAGATCTTGAACTCAAAATGACACAAATCCAAAGCCCACGTTAAGCTAGTTCAATTTTCTATATTGTGACAAAATTTGAGACAGAAATAGATTCGAAAAAGCATCCAAGTAATCGAATATATCCAGAATTGCGTCTTGCCATGCATTGTGCTTCATTTATAATCCTTTATTCAATGAGCATCAATGATCAGTTTATAATGATCATTCTAACAGGCCGATCAACTTAATATTTCCTCAATAAATCGTCCGTAACTTTAGATTTAGAATTCAGAATGACACAAATCCAAAGCCAACGTTAACCTAGCTCAATTTTCAATATTGTGACAAAATTTAAGACATAAATAGATTCAACCAAGGGTCCAAGTAATGCAATCTATCCAAAACTGCATCTTGCCATGCATTGTGCTTCATTAATAAGCATTTACTCAATGAGCATCAATGATCAGTTTAAAATGATTATTGTAACTGGTCGATCAACTTGACATATCTACACTAAATCGTCCGTAACTTTAGATTTAAAACTCAAAATGACACAAATCCAAAGCCCACGTTAAGCTAGTTCAATTTTCTATATTGTGACAAAATTTGAGACAGAAATATATTCGACAAAGCGTCCAAGTAATCCAATCTATCCTAAACTTCGTCTTGCCATGCATTATGGTTTATTTATAAGGCGTTACTCAAGGAGCACCAATGATCAGTTTTGAATGATCATTTTAACTGGCCGATCAACGTGATATGTCCGATTAAATCGTCCATAAATTTTGATTTATAGCTTAGAATGATAGAAATCCAGTGCCCACGTTAACCTATCTCAATTTTCAATATGGTGACAAAGTTTGAGACCGAAATAGATACGACAAATCGTCCAAGTTATCCAATCTATCCAAAACATCATCATGCAATGCATTGTGCTTTATTTATAAGCCTTTACTCAATGAGCATCAATGATCAGTTTAGAATGATTATTTTAACTGGTTGATCAACATGACATGTCTGCACTAAATCGTCCATAACTTTGGAAATAGAACTCAAAATGACACAAATCCAAAGCCCACGTTCAGCTAGCTCAATTTTCGATATTGTGACAAAATTTGATACAAAAATAGATTCGACAAAGCGTCCAAGTAATCCAATCTATCCAAAAATGCATCTTGCCATGCATTTTGCCTCATTAATAAGCCTTTACTCAATGAGCATCAATGATTAGTTTAGAATAATTATTTTAACAGGTCG
Organism: Pugionium cornutum; assembly: GCA_018901935.1. Taxonomy (NCBI): domain Eukaryota; kingdom Viridiplantae; phylum Streptophyta; class Magnoliopsida; order Brassicales; family Brassicaceae; genus Pugionium; species Pugionium cornutum. The sequence continues at coordinate 11,603,005 of CM032165.1, read as the reverse complement.
ATCAACTTGACATGTCTGCACTAAATCGTCCATAACTTTAGATCTAGAACTCAAAATGACACAAATCCAAAGCCCACGTTAAGCTAGTTCAATTTTCTATATTATGAAAAAATTTGAGACAGAAATAGATTTGACAAGGCGTCCAAGTAATCCAATATATCCCAAACTGCGTCTTGCCATGGATTGTGCTTCATTTATAATCCTTTACTCAATGAGCATCAATGATCAGTTTACAATGATTATTTTAAAAGGCAATTCAACTTTATATTTCCGCACTAAATCGTCCGTAACTTTAGATTTAGAGCTCACAAATACACAAATCCAAAGCCCATGTTAACCTAGCTCAATTTTCTATATTGTCACAAAATTTGATACATAAGTAGATTTGAAAAAGCGTTCAAGTTATCCAATCTATCCAAAACTGCGTCTTTCCATGCATTGTGCTTCATTAATAAGCCTTTACTCAATGAGCATCAATGATCAGTTAAGAATGGTTATTTTAACTGGTCGATCAACTTGAAAAATCTGCACTAAATCGTCCGTAACTGTAGATTTAGAACTCAAAATGACATAAATCCAAAGGCCACGTTAAGCTAGTTCAATTTTCAATATTGTGACCAAATTGGAGACAGAAATAGATTCGACAAAGCATCCAAGTAATCCAATCTATCCAAAACTGTGCCATGCCATGCATTATGATTTATTTATAAGCCTTTACTCAATGAACATCAATGATCAGTTTTAAATGATCATTTTAACTGGTAGATCAACTTGACATGTCCGCACTAAATTATCCGTAACTTTTGATTTAGAGCTCAGAATTACACAAATCCAAAGCCCACCTTAAACTAGCTCAATTTTCTATATTGTGACAAAATTTGAGACAGAAATAGATTCGACAAAGGGTCCAAGTAATGAAATCTATCCAAAACTGTGTCTTGCCATGCATTGTGCTTCATTAACAACCCTCTACTGAATGAGTATTAATGATCAGTTTAAAATGATTATTTTTACAGGTCGATCAACTTGACATGTCTGCACTAAAACGTCCATAACTTTAGATCTAGAACTAAAAATAACACAAATCCAAAGCCCACGTTAAGCTAGTTCAATTTTCTATATTGTGACAAAATTTGAGACAGAAATAGATTTGGCAAAGCGTCCAAGTAATCCAATATATCCAGAACTGCGTCTTGCCATGCATTGTGTTTCGTTTATAATCCTTTGATCAATGAGCATCAATGATCAGTTTATAATGATCATTTTAACAGGCCGATCAACTTGACATTTCCGCACTAAATCGTCCGTAACTTTAGATTTAGAGCTCCGAAGTACACAAATCCAAAGCCCACATTAACTTAGCTCAATTTTCTATATTGTCACAAAATTTGATAATGAAATAGATTCGAAAAAGCGTTCAAGTTATCCAATCTATCCAAAACTACGTCTTGCCATGCATTGTGCTTCATTAACAAGCCTTTACTCAATGAGCATCAATGATCAGTTTAGAATGGTTATTTTCACTGGTCGACAAACTTGACATATCTGCACTAAATCGTCCATAACTTTAGATCTAGAACTCAAAATGACACAAATCCAAAGCCAACGTTAAGCTAGTTCAATTTTCTATATTGTGACAAAATTTGAGACAGAAATAGATTCGACAAGGCATCCAAGTAATCCAATATATCCAAAATTGCGTCTTGCCATGCATTTTGCTTCATTAATAAGCCTTTACTCAATGAGCATCAATCATCAGTCTAGAATGATTATTTTAACTGGTCGATCAAATTGACATGTCTGCACTAAATCATTTGTAACTTGGATTTAGAACTCAAAATAACACAAATCCAAAGCCCACATTAAGCCAGGTCAAATTTCTATGTTGTGACAAAATTTGAGATAGAAATAGATTCGACAAAGTGTCCAAGCAATCCAATCTATCCGCAATTGCGTCATGGCATGCATTGTGCTTTATTTATAAGTCTCAACTCAATGAACATCATGGATCAGTTTAGAATGATCATTCAAACTGGCCGATCAACTTGCCATGTCCGCTCCAAATCGTCAGTAACTTTTGATTTAGAGCTCAGAATGACCCAAAACCAAAGCACACGTTAACCTAGCTCAATTTTCTATATTGTGACAAAATTTGATACAGAAATAGATTCGACAAATCGTCCAAGTAATACAATCTATCCAAAACTGCGTCTTGTCATGCATTGTGCTTCCTTAATAAGCCTTTACTCAATGAGCATCAATGCCCAGTTTAGAATGAATATTTTAATTGGTCGATCAACTTGACAAGTCTGCACTAAATGATCGGTAACTTTAGATTTAGAACTCAAAATGACACAAATCCAAAGCCCACGTTAAGCTAGTACAATTTTCAATATTGTTACAAAATTTGAGACAGAAATAGATTCGACAAGCTGTCCAACTAATCCAATCTATCCAAATTTGCGTCATCCATGCATTGTGCTTTATTTATAAGCCGTTACTCAAGGAGCATCAATGATCAGTTTAGAATGATCATTTTAACTGGCCGATCAACATGACATGTCCGATTAAATCGTCCATGACTTTTGATTTAGAGCTTAGAATGACATAAAACCAAAGCCCAAGTTACCTAGCTCAATTTTCAAAATGATGACAAAATATGAGACAGATATAGGTATGACAAAGCGTCCAAGTTATCCAATCTATCCAAAACTTCATCATCCAATGCATTGTGATTTATTTTTAAGCCTTTACTCAATGAGCATCAATGATCAGTTTCAAATGATTATTTTAACTGGTCGATCAACTTGACATGTCTACACTAAATTGTCCATTACTTTAGATTTAGAACTCAAAATGACACAAGTCCAAAACCCACGTTAAGCTAGCTAATTTTTGATATAGTGACAAAATTTGATACAGAAATAGATTCGACAAAGCGTCCAAGTAATCCAATCTATCTGAAACTGCATCTTGCCATGCATTTTGCCGCATTAATAATCCTTTACTCAATGAACATCCATGATTAGTTTAGAATAATTATTTTAACAGGTCGATCAACTTGATATTTCTGCACTAAATCGTCCATAACTTTAGATCTAGAACTCAAAATGACACAAATCCAAAGCCCACGTTAAGCTAGTTCAATTTTCTATATTGTGACAAAATTTGAGACAGAAATAGATTTGACAAAACCGTCCAAGTAATCTAATATATCCAGAACTGCGTCTTGCCATGCATTGTGCTTCATTTATAATCCTTTACTCAATGAGCATCAATGATCAGTTTACAATGATTATTTTAAAAGGCAATTCAACTTTATATTTCCGCACTAAATCGTCCGTAACTTTAGATTTAGAGCTCACAAATACACAAATCCAAAGCCCATGTTAACCTAGCTCAATTTTCTATATTGTCACAAAATTTGATACATAAGTAGATTTGAAAAAGCGTTCAAGTTATCCAATCTATCCAAAACTGCGTCTTTCCATGCATTGTGCTTCATTAATAAGCCTTTACTCAATGAGCATCAATGATCAGTTTAGAATAATTATTTTAACTGGTCAATCAAACTGACATATCTGCACTAAATCGTCCGTAACTTTAGATTTAGAACTCAAAATGACACAAATCCAAAACCCACGTTAAGCTAGTTCAATTTTCTATATTGTGACAAAATTGGAGACATAAATAGATTCAACAAAGCATCCAAGTAATCCAATCTATCCAAAACTGCATCATGCCATGCATTATGATTTATTTATAAGCTTTTACTCAATGAACATCAATGATCAGTTTTAAATGATCCTTTTAACTGGTAGATCAACTTGACATGTCCGCACTAAATTATCCGTAACTTTTGATTTAGAGCTCAGAATTACACAAATCCAAAGCCCACGTTAAACTAACTCAATTTTCTATATTGTGACAAAATTTGAGACAGAAATAGATTCGACACAGGGTCCAAGTAATGAAATATATCCAAAACTGCGTCTTGCCATGCATTGTGCTTCATTAATAACCCTCTACTGAATGAGCATCAATGATCAGTTTAAAATGATTATTTTACAGGTCGATCAAATTGACATGTCTGCACTAAATCATCCATAACTTTAGATCTTGAACTAAAAATAACACAAATCCGAATCCCACGTTAAGCTAGTTCAATTTTCTATATTGTGACAAAATTTGAGACAGAAATAGATTTGACAAAGCGTCCAAGTAATCCAATATATCCAGAACTGCGTCTTGCCATGCATTGTGCTTCATTTATAATCCTTTGATCAATGAGCATCAATGATCAGTTTAGAATGATCATTTTAACTGGCCGATCAACTTGACATTTCCGTACTAAATTGTCCGTAACTTTAGATTTAAAGCTCAGAAATACACAAATCCAAAGCCCACATTAATTTAGCTTAATTTTCTATATTGTCACAAAATTTGATAATGAAATAGATTCGAAAAAGCGTTCAAGTAATCCAATATATCCAAAATTGCGTCTTGCCATGCATTTTGCTTCATTAATAAGCCTTTACTCAATGAGCATCAATCATCAGTCTAGAATGATTATTTTAACTGGTCGATCAAATTGACATGTCTGCACTAAATCATTTGTAACTTAGATTTAGAACTCAAAATAACACAAATCCAAAGCCCACATTAAGCCAGGTCAAATTTCTATATTGTGACAAAATTTGAGATAGAAATAGATTCGACAAAGTGTCCAAGCAATCCAATCTATCCGCAATTGCGTCATGGCATGCATTGTGCTTTATTTATAAGTCTATACTCAATGAACATCAAGGATCAGTTTAGAATGATCATTCAAACAGGCCGATCAACTTGCCATGTTCGCTCCAAATCATCGGTAACTTTTGATTTAGAGCTCATAATGACCCAAAACCAAAGCACACGTTAACCTAGCTCAATTTTCTATATTGTAACAAAATTTGATACAGAAATAGATTCAACAAATCGTCCAAGTAATACAATCTATCCAAAACTGCGTCTTGTCATGCATTGTGCTTCCTTAATAAGCCTTTACTCAATGAGCATCAATGCCCAGTTTAGAATGAATATTTTAATTGGTCGATCAACTTGACATGTCTGCACTAAATGATCGGTAACTTTAGATTTAGAACTCAAAATGACACAAATCCAAAGCCCACGTTAAGCTAGTACAATTTTCAATATTGTTACAAAATTTGAGACAGAAATAGATTCGACAAGCTGTCCAAGTAATCCAATCTATCCAAATTTGCGTCATCCATGCATTGTGCTTTATTTATAAGCCATTACTCAAGGAGCATCAATGATCAGTTTAGAATGATCATTTTAACTGGCCGATCAACATGACATGTCCGATTAAATCGTCCATGACTTTGGATTTAGAGCTTAGAATGACATAAATCCAAAGCCCAGGTTAACCTAGCTCAATTTTCAAAATGATGACAAAATATGAAACAGATATAGGTATGACAAAGCGTCCAAGTTATCCAATCAATCCAAAACTTCATCATCCAATGCATTGTGATTTATTTATAAGCCTTTCCTCAATGAGCATCAATGATCAGTTTCGAATGATAATTTTAACTGGTCGATCAACTTGACATTTCTACACTAAATCATCCATTACTTTAGATTTAGAACTCAAAATGACACAAATCCAAAACCCACGTTAAGCTAGCTAGATTTTCGATATTGTGACAAAATTTGATACAGAAATAGATTCGACAAAGCGTCCAAGTAATCCAATCTATCTGAAACGGCATCTTGCCATGCATTTTGCCGCATTAATAAGCCTTTACTTAATGAGCATCAATGACTAGTTTAGAACGATTATTTTAACAGGTCGATCAACTTAACATGTCTACACTAAATCGACCATAACTTTAGATCTAGAACTCCAAATGACACAAATCCAAAGCCCACGTTAAGCGAGTTCAATTTTCTATATTGTGACAAATTTTGAGACAGAAATAGATTCGAAAAAGTGTCCAAGTAATCCAATATATCCAAAACTGCGTCTTGCCATGCATTGTGCTTCATTAATAAGCCTTTACTTAATTAGCATCAATCATCAGTCTAGAATGATTATTTTAACTGGTCGATCAAATTGACATTTCTGCACTAAATCATTCATAACTTTTGATTTAGAACTCAAAATAACACAAATCCGAAGCCCACATTAAGCCATGTCAAATTTCTATATTGTGGCAAAATTTGAGATAGAAATAGATTCGACAAAGTGTCCAAGCAATCCAATCTATCCGAAATTGCGTCATGGCATGCATTGTGCTTTATTTATAAATCTCTACTCAATGAACATCAATGATCAGTTCAGAAAGATCATTCAAACTGGCCGATCAACTTGCCATGTCCGCTCCAAATCGTCTCTAACTTTTGATTTAGCTCAGAAAGACACAAATCCAAAGCCCACATTAACCTAGCTCAATTTTCAATATTTTGAAAAATTTTGAGATCGAAATAAATTCGACAAAGCCTCCAAGAAATCCAATCTATCCAAAACAGCGTCTTGCCATGCATTGTGCTTCATTACTAATCCTTTACTCAATGAGCATCAATGATCAGTTTAGAATGATTATGTTAACTCGTCGATCAAATTGACATTTCTGCACTAAATCGTCCGTAACTTTAGATTTAGAACTCAAAATGACACGAACCCAATGCTTACATTAATCTAGCTCAATTTTCTATATTTTGACAAAATTTGAGACAAAAATAGATTTGAGAAAGCGTCGAATTAATCCAATCTATCGAGAACTACGTCTTTCCATTTATTTTGCTTTATTTTTAACCCTTTACTCAATGAGCATCAATGATCAGTTTAGAATGGTCATTTTAACTGACCGATCAACTTGAGATTTCCGCATTAAATTGTTCGTAAATTTTGATTTAGAGCTCAGAATGACACAAATCCAAAGGCCACGTTAACCTAGCTCAATTTTCTATATTGTGACAAAATTTGAGACTAAAATACATTCGACAAAGCGTCCAAGAAATCCAATCTATCCAAAAATGCGTCGTGCCATGCATTGTGTTTCATTTATAAGCCATTACTCATTGAACATCAATGATAAGTTTAGAATGGTCATTTTAACTGGCCGATCATCTTGACATGTCTCCACTAAATCATCCGTAACTTTTGATTTAGAGCTCAGAATGAACCAAAACCAAAGCCCACGTAAACATAACTCAATTTTCTATATTGTGACAAAATTCTAGATAGAAATAGATTCGACAAAGCGTCCAAGTAATCCAATCTATCCAATACTGCGTCTTGCCATGCATTGTGCTTCATTAATAAGCCTTTACTCAATGAGCATCAATGATCAGTTTAGAATGATTATTTTAACTGGTCGATCAACTTAACATTTCTGCACTAAATTGTCCGTGAATTTAGGTTTAGAACTCCAACATTGAGCTAGTTCAATTTTGTATATTGTGACAAAATTTTAAATAGAAATAGATTCAACAAAGGGTCCAAGTAATCTAATCTATCCAAAACTATGACATTCCATGCATTGTGCTTTATTTAAAAGCCTTTACTCAATGAGCACCAATGATTAGTGTAGAATGATCATTTTAACTGACCGATCAACCTGACATGTCCACACTAAATCGTCCAAAATTTTTTGTTTAGAGCTAAGAATGACCAAAAACCAAAGCCAACATTAACGTAGCTCAATTTTATATATTGTGACAAAATTTGAGAGAGAAATAGATTCTACAAAGCGTCCAAGTAACACAATCTATCCAAAACTACGTCACGCCATGTATTGTGCTTCATTTATAAGCCTCTACTCAATGAGTATCAATGATCAGTTTAGAATGATCATTTTAACTGGCCGATCAACCTACCATGTCCGCACTAAATCGTCAGTAACTTTTTATTTAGAGCTCAGAATGACCCAGAACCAAAGCCCACGTTAACCTAGCTCAATTTTCTATATTGTGACAAAATTTGAGACAAAAATAGATTTGTCAAAGTGTCCAAGTAATCCAATCTATCCAAAACAGAGTCTTGCCATGCATTGTGCTTCATTAATAAGCCTTTACTCAATGAGCATCAATGATCAGTTTAGAATGATTATTTTAACTGGTCGATAACCTTGACATGACTGCATTAAATCGTCCATAACTTTAGATTTATAACTCAAAATAACACAAATCCAAAGCCCACATTAAGTTAGTTCAATTATCTATATTGTGACAAAATTTGAGACAAAAATAGATTCGACAAAGCATCCAGGTTATACAATCTATCCAAAATTTCGTCATGACATGCATTGTTGTTTATTCATAAGCCTTTACTCAATGAGCACCAATGATCAGTTTACAATGATCATATTAACTGGCCGATCAACTTGACATGTCCGCACTAACTCATCCTTAACTTTTGATTTAGAGCTTAGAATGACACGAATCCAACGCCCACGTTAAGCTAGCTCAATTTCCTATATCGTGCAAAATTTGAGATAGAAATAGAGACAACAAGAAGTCGAAGTAATCCAATCTATTCAAAACTGCGTGATGTCATACATTGTGCTTCATTTATAAGCTTTTACTCAATGATCATCAATGATCAGTTTAGAATGATCATTTTAACTGGCCCATCAACTTGACATGTTGGCACTAAATCATCCATTACTTTTGATTTATAGCTCAGAATGACACTAATCCAATGCCCACGTTAAGCTAGCTCAAGTTTCATTATTGTGACAAAAGTTGAGACAGAAATAGATACGACAAAGCATCCAATTTATCCCAAACTGTGTGATGTCATGGATTATGCGTCATTTGTAAGCCTCTAACAAATCAGAACCAATGATCACTTAAGAATGGTCATTTTAACTGGCTGATCAACTCGACATGTTATCACTCAGAATGACACGAATCCAATGACCACGTTAACTTAGCTTAATTTTCTATATATTGACAAAATTTGAGATAGAAATAGATAGCATCAATCCAAACTGTGTGATGTCATTCTTCATTTATAAACCTTTACTCAATGACCTTAGAATGATCATTAACTTGATCAACTTGATGTATGCATTACTTTTGATTTAGAGCTCATTGATATAAACCTTTAACTAAATTTTCAAAAAATGATAAATTAGTAATCAAATCAATAAAATGTATGCATGTTTCATTTATAACTTTACTCAAGAGCACCAATGATCAACTTAACGACATGTTTACTAAATCGTCCGTAACTTTTGATTTAGAACTCAGAATGACACGAATCCAATGACCACGTTAACTTAGCTTAATTTTCTATATATTGACAAAATTTGAGATAGAAATAGATACGAAAAAGCATCCAAGTAATCCAATCTTTCCGAAACTACGTGATGACATGCATTATGCTTCATTTATAAACCTTTACTCAATGAGCACTAATGATTAGTTTAGAATGATCATATTAACAGGCCGATCAACTTGACATTTCCGCACTAAATCATCCGTAACTTTTGATTTAGAGCTCAGAATGATAGAAATCCAAATCCCACGTTAAACTAGCTAAATTTTCAATATTGTGATAAAATTTAAGACTAAATTTTCTTATAGAAATCCTAAAAGTAATCAAATCTATCAAAAAGTGTGTAATGTCATGCATTATGTTTCATTTATAATCCTCAACTCAAGGAGCACCAATGATAACTTAAGAATGAATAATTTAACCGGCCGATCAACCCAACATATGTGTACTAAATCGTCTGTAACTTTTAATTTAGAACTCCGAATGATACGAATCCAAAGCCTACGTTAAGCTAGCTTGAGTTTCTATATTGTAACAAAATTTGAGATAGAAATAGATGCTAAAAGGCGTCTATATTATCCAGTATATCCCAAACTCCGTCATGGCATACATATGCTTCATTTATATGCCTCTACTCAACGAGCACCAATGACCAGTTAAGAATGATCATTTTAACTGCCCGATCAACTTGACATTTTCGCATTAAATCGTCACTAACTTTTGATTTAGAGCTCAGAATAACACACATCCGGAGCACACGTTAAGATAGCTCAATTAATATTGTATTATGCTTCAATTATAAGCCTCAACTCAATGAGATCCAATGATCAGTTAAGAATGGTCATTTTAACTGGCCAATCAACTTGGTATGTCCGCACTAAATCGTCCGTCACTTTTGATTTAGAGTTCAGAATGACACAAATCCAAAGCCCACGTTAAGCTAGCTTAATTTTCTATATTATTACAAAATTCGAGACGAAAATAGAAACGACAAAGCATCCAACTAATCCAATATATCTAAAACTTCATGATGTCATGCATTGTGATTCATTCATAAGCCTTTACTCAATGAGCATCAGTGATCAGTTTAAAATGATTATTTTAACTAGCCGATCAACTTGACATGTCTTTAGTAAATCGTCCATAACTTTTTTTTTATTTCTCCGAATGACACGAATCCAATTCCCAAGTTAAGCTAGCTCAATTTTCTATATTGTGACAAATTTTGAGACAGAAATAGATTCGTCAAAGCATCTTAGTATTTCAATCTATCCCAAAATGCATGATGCCATGAATTATGCTTCATTTATAAGCCTTTACTTAATGAACACCAATGATCAGTTTATAATGAGCATATTAACTAGTCTATCAACTTGACATATCTGCACTAAATTTTCCATAACTTTTGATTTAGAACTCCGAATGACACGAATCTAATGCCTACGTTAAGCTAGCTCAAGTTTCTCTATTGTGACAAAATTTAACGCAGTAATAGATTTGACAAAGCGTCCAAGTTATCCAATCTATGCCGAAATGCGTGATGCCATCACTACAAGAAAATATCTATTTCCCAACGATAATATTTGTCTGAAATCCGTTAGGAAATGCGCTTTCCGACAGATTTCCAACAAAATATGTCCGTCGGGACTATTTCATTGGAAATCTTACACCGTCAGAAAATAGTTGGGAATTACCGATGGGTTTGCGATGAAGAAAACCCATCGGTAATAACATACTGATATTCAATGGGCAGGAGCCGTCGGACATTACAGACATATTTGCGATGGAAGCCATCCGTCGGTACCCGGCCGATGACTTCCGATGAAAAGGGCCATCGGGAATGACATACTTAATACCGATGATACATGGCATCGGAAACTACTGACGCACACCCGATGGTGTATAGCTGTCGATATTTTTCGATGGTTTGCATCCTTCAGGAATATTCCAACACCATCCCGATGACATACACTTCCTGACGAACTCTATCCGTCGGTAATTCTGACGGAATAGCAATAACGCTATCCATCCAACTGTTCTCAGTTTTCCGATGACTCCTTCCCTCGGAAAGAACCGAACATGTAACAATTTTTTTTAATAATTATTTTTTAATTTTAAATAAATAATTTTTAAAATTTTAAATTTCATAAATATTTTTAAATATTTAATACAAATATTAAAAATATTAAAGAAAAATAATATTCCAAATTAAAAATATAATAAAATTCATCCGGATAATCGAGGAATTTAGTTTTCATAAAATCTACAAAATATTTTAGCCTGGCCATCTCTATCTCAATAGCCGCTATTTTTTCTTTAAGTTGGGTGTTCTCCTTATTTCCAACCACATATGTTGCACCACTAGTTTCAGCAACTCTACCGACTCTTGGATGACGACCCTTCGAAAATGGTACTTCGTGTAAAAAAATTTAAAATATTATGATATTAAATATAAAAACAAATAAAAAGAGAAATCAAACTTACATTAAGAACCAGATGGTTAATCTCAGAACGAGGCAATTGGGCGACCGAAAATGAAAAACCGACTATAGACTACTGAGTAAAAATATCACTTTTTTCTTTTTAACTTTTTCGATGATCTCACCAACAATACCATCATGGATGCGACCAGTTTTTTTGTTGTTGTGGACGGTCTCGAGAAATTGCAAGTGATCTGGAGACACTCCAAATTCTTGTACCTAAAAGTAAAAAAATACTAAATGAATATTAAAAATTTTTTCAAATAATAATAAATAAAACTAATATAATAATAAATTTACCAAATCATCAGCTCGTTTCAGAAAATTAGTCGATATAGTATTGTGAATGTAAATGCCTTTGCCTCCTCGGTCTCTCTTCTGGTTTCCCGAATTAGTCCTCGAGATGGCCTTATCACTGGAAGATTCCCAATAACAAATAAAGTCATTCCAAACCGACTTATTCAACCATCTTTGTTTGTCTTTTCCCTTTTTCCATTTTTGTTTACACTCGTTCATGTGGCGGAAAAATTATACCGCAGCCACTTTTTGAAAATCTTTTTCCACCTACTTTGTGTTCATGAGATCCCATGTAAAGTTTTGCTGCGAAATTTACTTATATATATTTATTACTAAAAAATATTTAAAATACATATTTAAAAATAAATTAATGTACGGCAAACGTCCTGAACCAAATATGACGTTCTTTGTACGGAATATCTCTAAATTTTGTATATAGTTTGTTCAAAACAGAATGAAGCATCTTTAATATAGATTTGCTTATTATAGCTTTGAATGACACATATCCAATGCCAACGTTAAGTTAGCTCAATTTTCTATATTGTGACAAAATTTGAGATAAAGAGATAGAAAACGCGTTCAAATAATCCAACCTATCCAAAACTGTGTGATGCCATGCATTATCTTTCATTAATAAGCCTTTACTCAAGGAGCACCAGTGATAAGTTTTGAATAATCATTTTAACTGGCCGGTCAATTTGACATGTTTGCACTAAATCGTCCGTAACTTTTGATTTAAGCTTAGTATGACATGAATCAAAAGCATGTGTTAAGCTAGCTAAATTGTCTATATTGTGATTGAATTTGAGACAGATATGGATACGACAAAGCGTCCAAGGTATCCAATCTATCCAAAACTGTGTGATGCAATGCATAATACTTTATTTGTAAACGTTTACTGAATGACCACCAATGATAAGTTTAGAATGGCCATTTTAAGAGGCCGATTAACTTGTAATGTCAGCAATAAATCGTGTATAACTTCTGATTTAGACCTCAGAATGACATGAATCGAATGCCCAGTTTAAACTAGCTCATTTTTCTATATTTTGACAAAATTTGAGATAAAATAGATACGACAAATCATTCAAGTAATCTAATCTATCCAAAATTGCGTGATGCCATGCTTTACGTTTCATTTATAAGCCTTTACTCAATGAGCACCAATGATAATTTTAGAATGATCATCTTAACTGGCTGATAAACTTGACATGTTACCAATAAATCGTCCGTAACTTTTGATTTAGAGTTCAGAATGACACCATTACAATGCCCACGTTAAACTAACTCAATTTCCTATATTGTGAAAAAATTTGAGACAGAAATAGATACGACAAAGCATCCAAGTAATCCAATCTATTTGGTTCTTTGATAAACCTTTACTCAACTAGCACCAATGATCAGTTTAGAATGATCATTTTAACTACATGTCCACACAAAATCGTCCGTAACTTTTTTTTTAGAGATCAGAATGACATGAATTCAATGTCCACATTAACCTAGCTCAAATTTCTATATTGTGACAAAATTTGAGACAGAAATAGATACGACAAAGCATCCAACTAATCCAATATATCTAGAATAGCATGTTGCCATGCATTATGGTTCATTTATAAGCCGTTACTCAATGAGAACCAATGATCAGTTTAGATTAATCATTTTAACTGGTCGATCAACTTGATATGTCTGCACTAAATTGTTTGTAACTTTCTATTTATACCTCAGAATGACACAAATCCAATTCCCATATTAAGCTAGTTCAATTTTCTATATTGTGACAAAATTTTAGACAGAAATAGATACAAGAACTGTGTGATGCCTTGCATTATGTTTCATTTACAAGCCTTTACTCAATGAGCTCCAATGGTCAGTTTACAGTGATCATTTTAACTGGACGATCAACTTGACATGTCGGCACTAAATAATCGGTAACCTTTTATTTAGAGCTCAGAATGACACGAACCCCATACCCATGTTACGATAGCTCCATTTCCTATATAGTGATAAAATTTAAGATTGAAATAGGTACGACAAAGCGTCCAAGTAATCCAATCTATCCAAAACTGCATGATGCAATGCATTATATGTCTTTTATAAGCCCTTACTCAATTATCACCATTGTTCAGTTTACAATGATGATCTTAACTGGCCGATCAACTTCACATGTCCGCACTAAATCATCCGTAACGTTTGATGTAGAGCTCCTAATGACATGAACCCAATGCCCACGTTAATCTAACTCAATTTTCTATATTTTGACAAAATTTGAGACAGAAATGGATACGACAAAGCATCCAAGTAATACAATCTATCCAAAACTCTGTAATGTCATGCATTATGCTTCATTTATAAGCCTTTACTCAATGATCACTAATGATCGGTTTAGAATAATCATTTTAACTGGCCGATCAACTTCACTTGTCTGCACGAAATCATTTGTATCTTTTGATTTATAGCTTTGAATGACACAAATCCAATGCCAACGTTAAGTTAACTCAATTTTCTAAATTGTAACAAAATTCGAGATAGAAATAGATAAGACAACGCGTTCAAATAATCCAACCTATCCAAAACTGTGTGATGCCATGCATTATGTTTCATTAGTAAGCCTTTACTAAAGGAGAACCAGTGATAAGTTTAGAATGATCATTTTAACTAGCCGGTCAATTTGACATGTTTGCACTAAATCATCCGTAACTTTTTATTTAGCTTAGTATGACACGAATCCACAGCATACGTTAAGCTAGCTAAATTGTCTATATTTTGATAGAATTTGAGACAGAAATTGATACGACAAGGTGTCCAAGGTATCCAATCTATCCAAAACGGTGTGATGCAATGCATTATACTTTATTTGTAAACCTTTACTCAATGAGCACCAATGATAAGTTTAGAATGACCATTTTAACTGGCCGATTAACTTGACATGTCAGCAATAAATCGTCTATAGCTTTTGATTTAGACCTCAAAATGATATGAATCGAATGCCCAGTTTAAACAAGCTCAATTTTATATATTGTGATAAAATTTGAGATAGAAATAGATATGAAAAAGCATCCAAGTAATCTAATCTTTCCAAAACTGCGTGATGCCATGATTTACGTTTCATTTATAAGCCTTTACTCAATCAACAGCAATGATCAGTTTAGAATGATCATCTTAACTGACTGATAAACTTGACATAATCGCATTAAATCGTCCGTAACTTTTGATGGAGTTCCGAATGACACCAATCTAATTCCCACGTTAAACTAACTCAATTTTCTATATTGTGAAAAAATTTAAGACAGAAATAGATACGACAAAGCATCCAAGTAATCCAATCTATCCAAAACTGAGTGATGCAACGCATTATGCTTCTTTGATAAGCCTTTACTCAACTAGCACCAATGACCAGTTTAGAATGATCATCTTAACTACATGTCTACACAAAATCGTCCATAATTTTTGATTTAGAGATTGAATCCAATGTCCACGTTAAGCTAGCTCAATTTTCTATATTGTGACAAAATTTGAGACAGAAATAGATACGACAAAGCGTCCAAGTAATCCAATATATCTAGAACAATATGTTGCCATGCATTATGCTTTATTTATAAGCTCTTACTCAATGAGAACCAATGATCAGTTTAGACTGATCATTTTAACTGGCCAATCAACTTGATATGTCTGCACTAAATCGTTCGTAACTTTTTATTGATAGGCCAGAATGACATGAATCGTATGCTCATATTAAGCTAGCTCAATTTTCTATATTGTGACAAAATTGGAGACAGAAATAGATACAAGAACGGTGTGATGGCTTGCATTATGCTTCATTTACAAGCCTTTACTCAATGAGATCCAATGATCACTTACATGTCCGCAATAAATAGTCTATTTGACTTGACATATCCGCACTAAATCGTCCGTAACTTTTGATTTAGAGCTCAGAATGACACCAATCCAATGCCCACGTTAAGCTAGCTGAATTTTCGATATTGTATCTATTTTAGACAGAAATAGATACGTTAAAGCATCCATGTATTCCAATCTATCCAAAACTACGTGATGCAGTGCATTATGCTTCTTTTATAAGCCTTTACTGAATTAGCACCAATGATCAGTTTAGAATGATCATCTTAACTGACCGATCAACTTGACATATCAGCATTAAGTCATCCGTAACTTTTGATTTAGAGCTCAGAATGACATGAATAGAATGCCCACGTTAAGGTAGCTTAATTTTCTGTATTGTGACAAAATCTGAGATAGAAATAGATACAACAACGCATCCAAGTAATGCAATCTATCTAAGACAGCATGATGCCAGGCATTATGCTTTATTTATAATCCTTTACTCAATGAGAACCAATGATCTCTTTAGACTGATCATTTTAACTGGCCGATCAACTTGACACGTATGCACAAAATTGTTCATAACTTCTGATTTATAGCTCAGAATAATACTAATCCAATGCCACGTTTAGCTAGATTAATTTTTATATTGTGACAAAATTTGAGACAAAACTAGATACACGAAGCATCCAAGTAATCCAATATATCCAAAATTGTGTGATGTCATGCATTATGTTTCATATAAGCCTTTACTTAATGAAAACCAATGATCAGTTTAGAATTATCATCTTAACTGGCCGATAAACTTGACACGTCCGCACTAAACCATCCATAACTTTTGGTTTAGAGATCAAAATGACACCAATCCAATGCCCACGTTAAGCTAGCTCAATTTTCTAAATTGTGATAAAATTTGAGACAGAAATAGATATGACAAAATGTCCAAGTTATCTAATCGATCCAAAAATGGGTGATGCAATGCATTATGCTTTATTTATAAGCCTTTACTCAATGACCACTAATGATCAGTTTAGAATAATCATTTTAACTGGCCGATCAAGTTGACATGTCCGGTCTGCACTAAATCATCAGAAACTTTTGATTTAGAGCTCAGAATGACATGAATCCAATGTCCACAACTAGCTCAATTTTCTATATCATAAAAAAATTTGAGAGATAAATAGATACGACAAAGCGTCCAATTAATCCAATATATCTGAAACCATGTGATGCGATGCACTAGGCTTTATTTATAAGCCTTTACTCAATGAGAACCAATGATCAATTTAGACTGATTATTTTAACTGGCCGATCAACTTGACATGTCTACACAAAATCATTGTAACTTTTGATTTATAGCTCAGAATGACACGAATCCAATGCCAACGTTACGCTAATGTAAACATATCAAAATTGCGTGATGTCATGCATTATGCTCCATTTATAAGGCTTTACTCAATGATCTCTTTAGAATGATCATTTTAACCGGCCGATCAACTTTACATGTCCGCACTAAATCATCTGTAACTATTGATATAGAGCTCGGAGTGACATAAATCCAATGCCCACGTTACGCTAGCTCAATTTCCTATATAGTGACAAAATTTGAGATAGAAATATATGACAAAGCGTCCAAGTAGTCCAATCTATTCAAAACTGCGTGATGCAATGCATTATGCTTCTTTTATAAGCCTTTACTCAATTAGCATGATTAGTTTAGAATGATCATTTTAACTGAATGATCAACTTGACATATCCGCACTAAATCACTCGAACTTTTGATTTAGAGCCCAGAATAACATGAATCCAATGCCCACGTTAAACTACCTCAATTTTCAATAATGTGACAAAATTTGAGACAGAAATAGATTCAAAAAAGTGTCCAATTAATCCAATCAATCTAAAACAGGGTGATGCCATGCATTCTGCTTTATGATCATTTTATCAAGTCCTAAATTACTCAACATGAGAATCAATGATAAATATTCGACTGATCATTTTAACTAGCCGAATCAACTTGACATGTCTAAACTAAATTGTTCGTGACACTTTTGATTAATCCAATAGCTGCAGAATAAGCCTTTACTCACGAATCCAATTATCACGTTAAGCGAGCTCAATTTTCTATATTGTGTCAAAATGTGTGACATAAATAGATACGACAAAGTTTCCAAATAATCCAATCTATCCAAAACTGCATAATGTCATGCATTATGCTTTATTTATAAGCCTTTACTCAATGACCACTAATGATCAGTTTAGAATAATTATTTTAACTGGCCGATCAACTTGACATGACCGCACTAAATCATCCATAAATTTTTATTTAGAGCTCAGAATGACATGAATCTAAAGTCCACGTTAAGCTACCTCAATTTTCTATATTATGAAAAACATTTGAGACAGAAATAGATACGACAAATCGTCCAAGTAATCCAAGCTATCCAAAACTCTATGATGCCATGCATTATGCTTCATTAATAAGCCTTTACTCATGGAGCAGCAATGATCAGTTTAGAATGACCATTTTAACTGGCCGATCAACTTGACATGTTTGCACTAAATCGTCCGTAACTTTTGATTTAAGTTCATAATTAAAATAATACAATACCTACGCTAACCTAGCTACATCTCCTATAGTGTAAAAGAATTTGTGACAGAAATAGATATAACAAAGCGTCTAAGTAATCCAATCTTTTCAAAATTGTGTGATGCAATGCATTATATTTAATTTATAAGCCTTTACTCAAAAAGCACCAATGCTAACTTTAGACTGATCGTTTTAAGTGTCCAATCAATGATGACATGACCGAACTAAATCGTCTATAACTTTTGATTTATAGCTTAAAATGACTCGAATCCAATGCCCATGTTAATCTAGTTAAATTTTCTATATTGTGACAAAATTTAAGATATGACCAAGCATACAAGTAATCCAATCTATTCCTAACTGTGTGATGCCATGCATTATGCTTCATTTATAAGCCTTTGCTCAATGAGCCGCAATGATCAGCTTAAAATGATCATATTAGCTAGCCAATCAACTTGATATATCCAAACTAAATTGTCTATAACTTTTGATTTATACCTCAGAATGACACGAATAAAATCCCCACGTTAAACTAGTTCAATTTTCTATATTCTGATAAAATTTCAGACTAAAATTACCTCAAAAAATCCTCCAAGTAATGAAATCCATCCAAAACTTTGTAATGTCATGCATTATGCTTCATTTATATGCCTTTACTCAATAAGCACCAATGATCAGTTTAGAATGATCATTTTAACTAGCCGATCAACTTGACATGTCTGCAATAAATCGTCCATAACTTTTGATTTATAGCTCGCAATGACACGAATCCAATTTCCACGTTAAGCTAGCTTTGTTTTCTATATTGTGACAAAATTTAAGACATAATTAAAAACGAAATAGCATCCATGTAATCCAATCTATCCAAAACTAAGTGATGCCATGCATGATGTTTCATTAATAAGCCTTTACTCAATGAGCACCAATGATCAATTTAAAATGATCATTTTAACTAGCCGATCAACTTGACATGTCCGCACTAAATCGTCCATAACTTTTGATTAAGATCTCATAATGACATGAATCCAATGACAATGTTAAGCTAGCTCAATTTTCTATATTGTGATAAAATTTAAGACTAAAATTGCTTGGACATATCCTTCAAGTAATCAAATCTATCCAAACTCCGTAATGTCATGCATTAGGCTTCATTTATAAGCCTTTGCTCAATAAGCAGCAATGATCAATCTAGAATGATCATTTTAACTGGTCGATCAACTTGACATGCCCGAAGTAAATCTTCAGTAACTTTTGATGTATAGCTCAGAATGATACGAGTCCAATGTCCACGTTAAGCTAGCTCAATTTTCTATATTGGACAAAATTCAAGATAGAAATAGATAGGACAAAGCATCCAAGTAATTCAATTTATCCCAAACTACGTGATGCCATGTATCATGCTTCCTTTATAAGCCTTTGCTCAATGAGTAGCAATGATCAGTTTAGAATGATCATATGAACTAGCCGATCAACTTGACATGTCTGAACTAAATCGTCTATAACTTTTAATCAACTTGACATGTCTGAATCCAATGTTTACCTTGACCTAGCTCAACTTTTTATATTGTGACAAAATTTAAGATAGAAATAGATACGATAAAGCATTCAAGTAACCTAATCTATCCCAAACTGTTTGATGCCATGCATTATGCGTCATTTATAAGCCTTTGCTCAACGAGTAGAATTGATCAGTTTAGAATGATCATATTAACTGCCCGATCAACTTGACAAGTCTACACTAAATCGTCCATAACTTTTCATTTGTAGCTCAGAATTACATGAATCCCAATTTCCACATTAAGCTAGCTCAGTTTTCCATATTGTGACAAAATTTCCGACAGAATTAGATACGAAATAGCGTCCAGGTAATCCAATCTATTCAAAACTGTGTGATGTCATGCATTATGCTTCATTAATACGCCTTTACTCAATGAGCACCAATGATCACTTTAGAATGATCATTTTAACTGGATGATCAAATTGACATGTCCGCACTAAATCGTCCGTAACTTTTGATTAAGAGCTCAAAATGACCTGAATCCAATACCGACGTTAAGCTAGCTCAATTTTCTAGGTTGTCATAAAATTTCAGACTAAAGTTGCCTCGACAAATTCTCCAAATAATCAAATCCATCCAAAACTGTGTAATGTCACGAATTATGCTTCATTTAAAAGCCTTTTCCCAATGGGCACCAATGATTAGTTTACAATAATCATTTTAACTGCCCCATCAACCTTACATGTCTGCACTAAATCGTCCATAACTTTTGATTTATAACTCAGAATGACACGAATCCCAATGTCCATGTTAAGCTAGCTTAGTTTTATATATTGTGACAAAAGTTAGAACAGAATTAGATATGAAATACCGTCCATGTAATCCAATCTATCCAAAAATTTGTGATGCCATGCATTATGCTTCATTAATAAACCTTTACTCAATGAGCACCAATGATAACTTTAAAATGATCGTTTTAATTGGCCGATCAACTTGAAATTTCCGCACTAAATCATTTGTAACTTTTGATTTAGAGCTCAAAATGACATTAATCCAATGTCCATGTTAAGTTAGCTCAATTTTCTATATTTTGACTAAATTTAAGATAGAAATAGATACGACAAAGTATCCTAGTAATACAATATATCCTAAACTACGTGATGCCATGCATTATGATTCATTTATAAGCCTTTGCTCAATGAGCAACAATGATCAGTTTAGAATGATCATTTTAACTGGCCGATCAACATGACATATCCGAACTAAATCGCCTATAACTTCTGATAAATAGCTCACAATGATACGATTCCAATGTCCAGGTTAAGCTAGCTCAATTTTCCATTTTGTGACAAAATTTAAGATAGAAATATATACGACAAAGTATCCAAGTAATCCAATCTGTCCAAAACTGCGTGATAAGATGCATCATGCTTCGTTTATAAGTCTTTGCGCAATGAGCAGCAATGATCATTTTAAAATGATCATATTAACTAGCCGATCAACTTGACATGTCTGAAGTAAATCGTCTGTAACTTTTAATTTATAGCTCAGAATAATACGAATCCAATGTTCACCTTGAGGTAGCTCAATTTTCTATAATGTGACAAAATTTAAGATAGAAATAGATACGACAAAGCATTCAAGTAATCCAATCTGTCCCAAACTGCGTGATGCTATGAATCATGCTTCATTTATAAGTCTTTGCTCAATGAAAAACACTGTTCAGTTTAGAATGATCATATTAACTAGCCAATCAACTTGATATGTCCGAACTAAATCGTCTATAACTTTTGATTTATAGATCAGAATGACACGAATCCAATACCCACATTAATCTAGCTCAATTTTCAATATTGTGATAAACTTTCAGACTGAAATTGCCTTGACAAATTCTCCAACTAATCAAATCCATCCAAAATCGTGCAATGTCATTAATTATTCTTCATTTATAAGGATTTACTCAATAAGCACCAATGATCAGCCTAGAATGATCATTTTAACTGCCCGATTAACTTGACATGTCTGCACTAAATCGTCCATCACTTTTGATTTATAGCTCAGAATGACACAAATCCAAAGTCAACTTTAAGTTAGCTCAATTTTCTATATTGTGACAAAATTTAAGATAGAAATAAATACGAAAAAGCGTACAAGTGAAATCATGCATTATGCTTCATTTATAAGCCTTTACTCAATAAGCACCAATGATCAGTCTAGAATGATCATTTTAACTACCCGATCAACTTGACATATCTGCACTAAATCGTCCATCACTTTTGATTTATAGCTCAGAATGACACAAATCTAATGTCCACCTTAAGTTAGCTCAATTTTCTATAGTGTAACAAAATTTAAGATAGAAGTAAATACGACAAAGCATTCAAGTAATCCAATCTATCCCAAACTACGTGAAGCCATGCATTTTGTTTCATTTATAAGCCTTTGCTCAACGAGCAGCAATGATCAGTTTAGAATGATCATATTAACTAGCCGATCAACTTGACATTTCCGCACTAAATCATCTATAACTTTTGATTTATAGCTCAGAATGACACGAATCCAATCCCCACGTTAAGCTAGCTCAATTTTCTATATTGTGATAAAATTCCAGACTAAAATTGCCTTGAAAAATCCTCGAAGTAATAAAATCCATCCAAAATTGTGTAATGGCATGCATTATACTTCATTTATAAGCCTTTACTCAATGAGCACCAATGATCAATTTAGAACGATCATTTTCACAACCTGATCAACTTGACATGTATGCACTAAATCATTCATAACTTTTGATTTTTAGCTCAAAACGACACGAATTCAATGTCCACGTTAAGCTAGCTCAGTTTTCTATATTGTGACAAAATTTCAGACACAATTAGATACCAAATAGCATCCATGTAATCCAATCTATCCAAAACTGTGTGATGCCATGCTGATACAAGCCTTGAATCAAGGTTGTAACACTCGCGGACTGGTTGGAGAAGATTAGGCGAGAAACTCGGCATTAGGCTTATGGATAGGGGTTTTCTAGTGGGTATTGGATGTAGGGGTGAAGTGAACCACACGAGGGATGATGAACCTCGTGATAAATCACAACTTAGAAGCTAGGAGGGCTGGTCTCAACTAGGGTTCTAAGCAATAGAGTTTTAGGAGAAAAACTCGTAAGAAAAAGATCTATCTTTATTAATAATCAAAGGTTGTCGAACTACAATGCTGAAGGAGCCTTATTAATATGCTCGGCAGCTTGACCTTCTAGGGTCGACCCAAATTAGAAAAATGGAAAAGTTACAAAAGTGCACAAAGAAGATTACAAAAAGGAAATAATCGAAAAAGGACAACTAACAAAATTGTTCTTGACTCAAAAATGTAAAACTTCTAATTCCTACCCTGCAAAACAGAAAAGGCAAGTATATAATTGAAAATTTACCATTCTTACCTTTCGGCCAAGAAATGGAAGGTGGCCGACCTTGTGGCAGTAGGGTTATGAATTGTTGGGCGCTGACTTCTTTTGCCACGAAAGCCCAAGCCTCTGGAGTCTTTTGCAATGTTGAGAAGCCTTTGGACTCTTCCTTGTACTCTTGGCCCAATGCACCTTGTCTATGATCTTCTAGGAGCTTGTCTACCCGCAAACTGAACTTGTGGAAGAGTGCCCTTGTTCTGCTCCTTGTCATGGCTCCTGGTGGCACCACTGGTGTAGAGACTTCATCCAGATTCATGCCTTGAAGCTGGTAGCTTAGCTGATCCGAGTCTCCTTAGAAGCTGGGAGGGCTGGTCTCAACTAGGGTTCTAAGCAATAGAGTTTTAGGAGAAAAACTCGTAAGAAAAAGATCTATCTTTATTAATAATTAGAAGCGGTACCGCCGGCCCTATGCCTTGAAGCTGTCTCGGGCAAACATTCTGGTCGGTCATTCTGGTCTTCTGGCTGGCCAGACGATCTGATGCCCTCATCATCCCCTCCCTCTTCAGTAGGTTTTGACCTCAAAACTAGCTCATCTGAAAGGAAAGGAGCTAAATCAGTTACATTGAATGTGTTAGACACATTAAACTCACCTGGAAGCTCAATCCGGTAGGCATTGTTGTTGATCCTCTCCAGCACTCTGAATGGTCCATCTCCTCTTGGGGCCAGCTTGGAACTCTTTAGGTTGGGGAACCTCTCTTGCCGTAGGTGTAGCCACACCCAATCGCCTGGTTCAAAAATCATCTCTCTTCTCGCCTTGTTGGCGTGAGTCACGTACTGCCCGGTCCTCTTCTCCAGGTTCTCTGCTACCTTCAGGTATATCTTCTTGATGAATTCTGCCTTGGATGCTCCATTGAGGTTGGTCATTTCTGCTGGTGGCAGTGGTGTCTGCTCCAAGGGTGTTTGCTCCAAGGGTGTTTGAGGGTTGAAACCGTAGACCATTTCAAAAGGGGTATTCTTTGTAGCTGAATGCACTGCTCGGTTGTACGCAAACTCTATGAATGGCAGGCACTCCACCCATGTCTTGAGGTTCTTCCCTAGTGTGGTCCTGAGAAGAGTCGACAATGTCCGGTTGACTACTTCAGCTTTGCCATCGGTTTGAGGATGGTAGATGGTAGAGAAGAGCTGCTTCGTGCCTTGCTTCCTCCAAAAGGTCCTCCAGAAGTGGCTGAGAAATTTGGTGTCTCTGTCTGACACGATGGTCCTCGGCACTCCATGAAGCGGTACTGTTTCCCTGAAGAACAGCTCGGCTGTTTGCGTGGCATCATTCAGATTGGCACATGGGATGAAATGTGCCATCTTGGAGAATCGGTCCACCACTACAGAGATGGCATCTTTGTGGTTGATCTTGGGCAGACCTAGAACGAAGTCCATGGAAATGTCCACCCATGGGTGAGTAGGTATGGGCAGAGGGAGATACAACCCGTGAGGGTGCACTCGGGACTTCGCCTTCTTGCAAGTGATGCACCTTGCACAATTGGCTTCTACTGACCTCTGGATGTGTGACCAGTAGAAGTGCTCCTTGACCACTGCTAGTATTTTGTCAGCACCAAATCCTCCATGATTTTCTCGGGTGATAAGCTCTCGTAAAGATCCTTGTGGTATGCATAGCCTTCTTTCTCGGAACAAGAACCCATCATAGAAGTAGAACTTGCCATGACTCCCTATGCCACACTCCTTTTAGCTCTCAGCAAAGTCAGGATCATCCTTGTACAGGTCCTTGATGTGCTCGAATCCTAAGACCTTTGCTTCCATGGTAGATATCAAAGCAAACCGTCCAACTTGACATTTCTGCACTATATCGTCCATAACTTTTGATTTATAGCTCAGAATGACACGAATCCAATGCCCACGTTAAGCTAGCTCAATTTTCTATATTGTGACAAAATTTGAGACAAAAATAGATTCGAAAAAGCATCCAAGTAATCCAATCTATCAAAAATTGCGTCATGACATGCATTGTTCTTCATTTATAAGCCTTTTCTCAGTGAGCATCAATGGTAAGTTTATAATGATCATTTTAACTGCCCCATCAACTTGACCTATCTGCATTATATCGTCTATAACTTTTGATTTATATCTCAGAATAACACAAATCCAATACCCATGTTAAGCTAGCTCAATTTTCTATATTGTGATAAAATTTGAGACAGAAATAGATTCGACAAAGTATCCAAGTAATCCAATCTATTCAAAACTGTGTCATACCATGAATTGTGCTTCATTTATAAACCTCTACTCAATGAGCACAAATGATCAGTTAAGAATGAACTTTTTAACTGGCCGATCAACTTGAGATGTCCGCACAATATCATCCGTAACTTTTGATTTAGAGCTTAGAATGACACAAATCCAAAGCCCACGTTAAGCTAGCTCAATTTTCTATATTGTGACAAAATTTGAGTCAGAAATAGATACCAAAGATCGTCAAGTAATCCAATCTATCCAAAACTGCTTCATGCCTTGCATTGTGATTCATTTATAAGCCTTTACTCAATCGCATCAGTGATTAGTTTAGAATGATCACTATAACAGGCCGATAAACTTCACATGTTTGCACTATATCGTCCATAAATTTTGACTTATAGCTCAGAATGACATGAGACCAATGTCCACGTTAAGCTAGCTCAATTTCCTATATTGTGAAAAATTTGAGACACAAATAGATTCGAAAAAGCATCCAAGTAATCCAATCTATCCAAAACTGCTTCATACCTTGGATTGTACTTCATTTATAAACCGTTACTCAATGAACATCAATGATCAGTTTATAATGAACATTTTGACTTGCTGATCAACTTGATATATCTACACTATATCGTCCGTAACTTTTGATTTATAGCTCATAACGACACGAATCCAATGCCCACGTTAATCTAGCTCAATTTTCTATATTGTGACAAAATGTGAGATAGAAATAGATTCGACAAAGCGTCCAAGTAATCCAGTCTGTCCAAAACTGCGTCATGCATTGCATTGTGCTTCATTTAGCCGTTACTCAATGAGCACCAATGATCAGTTTAGAATGATCATTTTCACTGCTGATCAACTTGACATGTATGCACTATATTGTCCGTAACTTTTCATTTATAGCTCATAATGACACGAATCCAATGCCCACGTTAATCTAGCTCTATTTTCTATATTGTGACAAAATTTGAGATAGAAGTAGATTCGGAAAACATCCAAGTAATCCAATCTATCCAAAACTGCGTCATGCATTGCATTGTGCTTCATTTATAAGCCGTTACTCAATGAGCATCAATGATCAGTTTAGAATGTAAATTTTAACTGGCCGAACAACTTGACATGTCTGCACTATATCGTCCATAACTTTTCATTTTAGGGCTTTGAATGACACAAATCCAAATACCACGTTAAGCTAGCTCAATTTTCTATATTGTGACAAAATATGAGACAGAAATAGATTCGATAAAGCGACTAAGAAATCCAATCTATCCAGAACTGCGTCATGCCTTGCATTGGGCTTCATTTATAAGCCATTACTCGATTAGCATCAATGATCAGTTTAGAATGATCATTTTAACTGGCTGATCCACTTGACATGTATGCACTATATCGTCCGTAACTTTTGATTTATAGCTCATAATGACACGAATCCAATGCCCATGTTAAACTAGCTCAATTTTCTATATTGTGACAAAATGTTAGATAGAAATATATAAGAAAAAGCGTCGTGTAATTCATTCCATCCAAAACTTCATCTCGCCATACATTGTGCTTCATTTACATGCCTCTATTCAATGAGCACCAATGATCAGTTTAGAATGATCATTTTAAATGGCCGATCAACTTGACATTTCCGCACTAAATCGTCCGTAACTTTTGATTTAGAGCTCAGAATGACAAAAATAAAAAGCTTACGTTAAGCTATATCAATTTTCTATAATGTGACAAAATTTGAGAAAGAAATAGATTCGAAAAAGCATCCAAGTAATCCAATCTATCCAGAACTGCTTTATGCCATGCATTGTGCTTCGTTTATAAGCCGTTACTCAATGAGCATCAATGATCATTTTAGAATGATCATTTTAACTGGCCGATCAACTTGACATATCCGCACTAAATTGTCCATAACTTTTGATTTATATCTAAGAATGACACGGATCCAATGCTCACGTTAAGCTAGCTCAATTGTTTATATTGTGAAAAACAATTTGAGACAAAAATAGATTTGACAAAGCGTCCAAGTAATCCAATCTATCCAAAACTGCATCATGCCTTGCATTGTGCTTCATTTATCAGACGTTACTCAATGAGTATCAATGATCAGTTTACAATAAGCATTTTAACTGGCTGATCAACTTTACATGGCTGCATAATATCGTCCGTAACTTTTGATTTATAGCTCATAATTACGTTAATTCAATGCCCACGTTAAGCTAGCTCAACTTTTTATATTCTGACAAAATTTGAGATACAAGTAGATTCGACAAAGCGTCCAAGTAGTCCAATCTATCCAAAACTGCGTCTTGCCATGCATTATGGTTCATTTATAAGCTTATACTCAATGAGTATCAATGATCAGTTTAGAATGATCATTTTAACTGGCCGATCAACTTGACACGTTTCCACTAAATCGTCCTTTAGTTTTGATTTATAGCTTAGAATGACACAAATCCAATGCCCTCGTCAAGCTAGCTCAATTTTCTATATTGTGATAAATTTTGAGATTTAAATAGATACGACAATGCATCCAAGTAGTCCAATCTATCCCAAAATGCGTGATGCCATGCATTATGCTTCATTTATAAGCCTTTACTTAATGAGCACCAATGATCAATTTAGAATGATCATATTAACTGGCCAATCAACTTGACATGTCTGCACTATATTGTCCGTAACTTTTGATTTCGATCTTATAATGGCACGAATCCAATGCCCATGTTAAACTAGCTCAAGTTTTTGTATTGTAACAAAATTTGAAACATACATTAATACAAAAAAGCATTCAAGTTATCCAATCTATCTAAAATTATGTGATGTCGTGCATTGTGCTTCATTTATAAACCTTTACTCAATGATCATCAATGATCAGTTTTGAATGATCAATTTAACTGTTCGATCAGCTTGAAATATCTGAACTAATTCGTCCGTAACTATTGATTTATAGCTTACAATTATACGAATCCAATGCCCACGTTAAGCTAGATAATTTTTTTATATTGTGACAATTTTTGAGACAGAAATAGATACGACAAAGAATCCAAGTCATCCAATCTATCCCAAAATATGTGATGCCATGCATTATGCTTCATTTATAAGCCTTTACTCAATGAGCAACAGTGATCTACTTAGAATGATCATATTAATTGGCCGATAAACTTGACATGCATGCCCTAAATTGTCCATAACTTTTAATTTAGAGCAAAGAATGACAGGAACCCAATGTCCACATTAAGATAGCTCAAGTTTCTATATTGTGCCAAAATTTGAGACATAAATAGATTCGAAAAAGCTTCCAAGTTATCAAGTGTATCCCAAACTCAGTGATGTCATGCATTATGCTTCATTTATAACATCTACTCAACGAGCACCAATGATCAGTTAAGAATGATAATTTTAATTGGCCGATAAACTTGACATGTCCCCATTAAATAATCCATAACTTTTGATTTATACCTCAGAATGACACATATCAAATGCCCTGGTTAAGCTAACACGATTTTCTATGTTGTGACTAATTTGGAGACAGAAATAGATATTACAAAGCGTCCAACTAATCTAGTATATGTAAAACTTCCTGATTTATGCATTGTGTTTTATTTATAAGCCTTTACTAAATAAGCATCAATGATCAGTTTAAAGTATCATTTTAACTGGTCGATCAACTTGACATTTCAGCACTAAATCGTTTGTAACTTCTGATTTATAGCTCAGAATGACACGAATCCAATGTCAACATTAAGCTAGCTCAATTTTCTATATTATGACAAATTTTGAGACAGAAATAGATATGACAAAGCATCCAAATAATACAATCTGTCCCAAACTGGGTGAAGCCATGCATTATGCTTTAATTATGAGTTTTTACTCAATGATCAGTTTAGAGTTATCATATTAACAGGCCGATCAACATGACATTTCCGAATTAAATCTTCTGTAACTTTTGATTTAGAGCTCCGGATGACACGAATCCAATGCCCACATTAAGCTATCTAAAGTTTCTATATTATGAAAAAATATAAGACAGAAATAGATTTAAAAAAGCATCCAAGTTATCCAATTTATCCCGAACTGCGTGATGTCATGCATTATGCTTCATTTATAAGGCTCTAATCAATGAGAACTAATGGTCAGTTAAGAATGGTCATTTTAACTGGCCGATCAACTTGACATGTCCGCACTAAATCGTCTGTAACTTTTGATTTAGAGCTCAGAATGACACAATCCGAAGCCCACATTAAGCTAGCTCAATTTTCAATATTGTGATAAAATTTAAGACTAAAATTGCTTATACAAATCCTCCAAGTAATCAAAATCTATAAAAAAAGGCATAATGTAACACATTATGCTTCATTTATAAGCCTAAACTCAAGGAGCACACAATGAGCACCAATGATCAGTTAAGAATGATCATTTTAACTATCCGAATAACTTGACATGTCCGGATTAAATCGTCATTAGCTTTTGATTTATAGCTGCGAATGACACGAATCCAATACCGATTTTAAGCTAGCTCAATTTTCTTTACTGTGATAAAATTTGAGACAAAAATAGATACGCCAAAGTGTCCAAGTAATTTAATATATCCAAAACTGCGTGATGTGATGCGTTAACTCAATAAGCATCACTGATCAGTTAGAATTATCATTTTAACTGGCCGATCAACTTGATATGTAAGCACTAAATCATTCGTAACTTTTGATTTATATCTACGAATGACACGACTTCAATTCACACGTTAAGATAGCTTAATTTTGAATATTGTGAAAATTTTTGAGACAAAAATAGATACAAAAAAGAATCTAAATAATCCAATCTATCCCAAACTGTGTAATGGCGTGCATTATGCTTCATTTATAAGCCTTTACTCATTGAGCACCAATGATCAGTTAAAAAATGATAATATTAAGTGGCCAATCAACTTTACATGTCCGCACTAAATCATCCGTAACATTTGATTGATAGCTCGGAATGATACGAATTCAATGCCCACGTTAAGCTAGCTCAAGTTACTATATTGTGACAAAATTTTAGATAGAAATAGATACGACAAAGCATCCAAGTTATCCAATCCATCCCGAACAATGTGATGTCATGCATTATGCTTCATTTATAAACCTCTATTGAATGAGAACCAATGATCAGTTAAGAATAGTCATTTTAACTGGGCGATAAACTTGACATGTGCGCACTAAATCGTCTATAACTTTTGATTTAGTGCTCAGAATGACACAAATCCAAAGCCCACGTTAAGCTAGCTCAATTTTCTATATTTTGATAAAATTTAAGAGCAAAATTGCTTCGACAACTCCTCCAAGTAATCAAATCTATCAAAAAGTGTGTAATGTCATGCATTATGCTTCATTTATTAGCATCAACTTAAGGAGCACCAATATCAGTTAAAAAAAGATAATTTTAACTGGCTGATCAACTTGACATGTCCATACTAAATCGCCGTAACTTTTTATTTAGAGCTTATAATGACACGAATCCAAAGACCACGTTACGCTAGCACAGTTTTCTATATTGTGACAAAATTAAAAACTGAAATAGATACGACAAAGCATCCAAGTTATCCAATCTAGCCCAAACTGCATGATGCCATGCATTATGCTTCACTTATAAGCTTCTAATCAATAAGAACCAATGGTACGTTAAGAATGATCATTTTAATTTGGCGATCAACTTGACATGTTCGCATAAAATCGTCTGTAACTTTTGATTTAGAGCTCCGAATGACACGAATCCAATGTCCATGTTAAGCTAACTCAATTTCCTATATCATGAAAAAATTTGAGACAAAAATAGATACGACAAAGCATACAAGTAATCCAATCTATCCCAAAACGCGTGATACCTTGCATTATGCTTCATTTATAAGCCTTTACTCAGTAAGCACAAATGATAAGTTTAGAATGATCATATCAACTGGCCGATACACTTGACATGTCGGAACTAAATCGTCCGTAACTTTTGATTTAGAGCTCAGAATGACACGAATCCAATGCCCACGTTAAGCTAGCTCAATTTCCTATATCGTAATAAATTTGAGAAAGAAATAGATCTGAAAAAGCGTCCAAGTTATCCAATCAGTCCCAAACTGCATGACACCATGCATTATGCTTCATTTATATGTCCTTACTCAATGAGCACCAGTGCTCAGTTTAGAATGATCAAATTAACTGGCCGATAACCTTGACACGTTTGCACAAAATCCTCAGTAACTTTTGATTTATAGCTCAGAATGACACGAATCCAATGCCCACATTAAGCTAACTCAAGTTCCTATATTGTGACAAATTTTGAGAAAAAAATATAGGTTCGAAAAAGCAACCAAGTTATCCAATCTATCCCGAACGGCGTCTTGCAATGCAATATGCTTCATTTATAAGCCTCAACTCAATGAGCACCTAGTTAAGAATGATCATTTTAACAGGCCGATCAACTTGACATGTCAGCACTCATTCATCCGTAACTTTCGATTTAGAGCTAAGAATGACACAAATTCAAAGTCCATGTTAAGCTAGCTCAATTTTCTATATTGTGCAAAATTTGAAACAAAAATAGATACATCAAAGTGTCCAAGTAATCCAATCTATCCAAAACTGCGTGATGTCATGCATTGTGCTTCATTTATAAGACCTTACTCCATGAGAATCAATGATCATTTAGAATGATCAAAATAACTGGCCGATAACCTTGACATGTCTGCACTAAATCGTCCATAACTTTTTATTTATAGCTCAGAATGACATGAATCCAATGCCCACGTTAATATTTCTCAAGGTTCTATATTGTGACAAAATTTAAGACAGAAATAGATACGACAAAGCGTCCAAGTAATCCAATCTATCCAAAAATATGTGATGCCATGCATTGTGCTTCATTTATAAGCCTTTAGTCAATGAGCATCAATGATCAGTTTAGCATGATCATTTCAACTCATCGATCAACTTGAAATGTGTGCACTAAATCGTACGTAACTTTTGATTCATAGCTCAGAATGGCACGAATCCAATGCCCACGTTAAGCTAGCTCAATTTACTATATTGTGAAAAATTTGTTTTAGAAACATATACGTCAAAACTTCCAAGTAATAAAATCTATCCCATAATGCGTGAAGCCATGCACTATGCTTCATTTATATGCCTTTACTTAATGAGCCCAAATGATCAGTTTAGAATGATCATATTAACTGGCCGATCAACTTGACATATCCGTGCTAAATCGCCGTAAATTTTGATTTAGAGCTCATAATGACAAGAATCCGAAGCCCACGTTACGCTAGCACAATTTTCTATTTTGTAACAAAATAAAAAACTGAAATAGATACGCCAAAAGCATCCAAGTTATCCAATCTATCCCAAACGGCGTGATGCCATGCATTATGCTTCACTTATAAGCCTCTTATCAATAAGAACCAATGGTACCTTAAGAATGATCATTTTAATTTGGTGATCAACTTGACATGTCCGTACAAAATCGTTCGTAACATTTGATTTAGAGCTCCGAATGACACGAGTCCAATGTCCACGTTAAGCTAGCCTGATTTCCTATATCATGAATAAAATTTGAGACAGAAATAGATACGACAAAGCATACAAGTAATCCAATCTATCCCAAAAGGCGTGATAACCTTTTATAAGTAATCCATACATATACAAGTATTATGCTTCATTTATAAGCTTTTACTCTGTGAGCACTAATGATCAGTTTAGAATGATCATATTAACTGGCCGATCCACTTGACATGTCGGAACTAAATCTTACGTAACTTTTGAGTTAGAGCTCAGATTGACACGAATCCAATGACCACGATAAGCTAGCTCATTTTCCTGTATCGTAACAAAATTTGAGAGAGAAATAGATACAGAAAAGCGTCCAAGTTATCCAATCAGTCCCAAACTGCGTGACGTCATGCATTATGCTTCATTTATATGTCTTTACTCAATGAGCACCAGTGCTCAGTTTAGAATGATCATATTAACTAGCCAATCAACTTGACATGTCTGCACTAAATTGATATGATGCCATGCATTGTGCTTCATTCATTGTGCTTCATTCATAAGCATTTACTCAATGAACATCAATGATCAGTTTAGCATGATCATTTTAACTCATCGATCAACTTGAAATTTCTGCATGAAATTGTCCGTAACTTTTGATTTATAGTTCAGAATGGCACGAATCCAATGCCCACATTAAGCTAGCTCAATTTTCTATATTGTGAAAAATTTTGATATAGAAACAGATACGACAAAGAATCCAAGTAATAAAATCTACCCCAAAATCCATGATGCCATGCATTATGCTTCATTTGTAAGCCTTTACTGATGTAAGACTGAATATCAATCTCACAAGCGGTACGGCCGTGACTCGCAAGACCGAGAATCTCTCTTGGCTTAAGCAGGAAAGGGAACTAAAAGGAGGGGGTTTTGATCGAATCACACGATCAAAGGTGAACCAAGGGAGTTTGAATCTCTCAAAATAATTTGGCCCTGGCTTCAATAGAAAGGAAGTGAATCCCAGACTTTATTTCTAAAGAACAAGAACAAGACTCAAAGACAAGGCTTTGAAGAAAATACTTTGTATTCAAATTTAATTTCAGTGGTGGTCTATCTTTACAGTGAGGTCGTTCTGAGCTTATATAGTGCTCCTAGCAATGGTCCTAAACCTAAAAAGGAGAAAAGGAAATCATACATTAAAAATATATGGCTGTTAGCCATTAATGTCTAGTTTGGCCAACAAGGAAAGTGTATATGCTTGTATCTTGAGAGCTTTGGGGCGAATGTAATGTGTCTAGTTACATCCTGGATGCTATGGAAAGACTTCAATACGTGCCCAAGTTGCAAGGAATAGAGATATTGTAATCTGAACACATGAAGAGCACTTCGGTCCATATATGGCAAGTCTTGGAGGAAAGGGATTCGCTTGATCCTCTGGTGGCTGGTACATGGTAGGTTTATTTTGGGCTTCCTTAGGGCCTTAATAATATCTCCTGGACGCCATGTTTTGGTTTGCAACTGATTAAACCAGTTGGCCATCTCACTTGCCATAAACCGCTCCAAACGGTTCATTTGAAGGCACGGATGGACCCGCCTGGTCCAAAGAGTGTTTGAGCTTCTAGAAGTGCTTAAGGGAGCTCCTAGAAGTACCAAAAAGTCTTCTGGTCGCCGAACAAACGTTTGGAGACTTTCATATAAGGAAAGTTCCATATATGGTAAGTTTTGAAAACTCCAATTTGATGTATGGTGCATGACTTCATCTGGCCTTTTTTGGGGTGAGCTCCATGTCGCCGCGTGTCCTCTATGAGTCAGGATTATAGGCCAGGTTTGATCTTGGCTGCCCGCTTCTTGCTTAAGCTTGGATTCATGAAGATACACCCATGTATCCTTTTGCGTGTATTTGGCCGCCTTTGTGTTCCTTGGGCCGGCCGGGCTGGGCAGTTGGCCGGGGGTTGTGCTGATGACCTCATCAAACCCTCCCCCTTCGAAATGTTTTGCCCTCAAAACATTTTTGCCTGCACATAGAGAAGGCAAGTTAATACCCTGATTTACTTGTGGGTTTAGGGCATTACCTCGATTTATGGCCCTTATATTGTTTGGATGTGGCCATGGTGCATCTGGCGGTTGCTCCCTGATAAGAAAGGAAGAAATTACTCCTTTCCATTGCCGCTGGTTTATTTTCTTTGCCTCCAAGGTGTTGGGTTCTCCATGGTCTCCTCTTGATTCCAAACATCGGTTTAATGTAGGAGGTAGGTCTTCTTGATCTTTGTTGAATCCTTTCTTTATTAGACCTGTTTCAACAACTTTTGGCAAAGACAAGTGCATTATGCTTGTACTGGAAATTTCAAATTGAAGCTCCTTTATTGCCTTAACACTTTTAGGCTTAACATTTTCGAGTTCTACTTGTAAGCTTGTTATTAGTTGTCTAGTTGGGCATGTCTTAGCAAAGTGTCCTCTTTCTTGACATCTATAGCATATAATTTCATCTGTTTTCACATTGTTAGAGGACTTACCTGGAATTTTCTTGACGTGTATTCCAAGCAATGGCTTTGATGGTTTCATGTGTGCTATGGCTTGAGGCTTTTGAACTTGCTGGTCAATTTCTGGTTTGACCATCGGCTTAGCTACCTTTTTTCCTTCTAAGGTGTTTGAAAACACGTTGTTATTATCAGAGCAGTAGGCAAACTTGGGCTTATGAAAGGGCTGCATGTTTGGTGTAAAACAACTCACTCCTTGATGTTGTTGGGTGCATAGGTTGTGTGGTGATGTTTCTGCGTATTTGGTGCTTTTTCACAAACTCCCTATACATTCGTGCCTTAAGGTCTCCCCAATCAAGTACTTGTTTGTAGTAGAAGGTCCGTGCATTTTCCTTCAACCACCAATTGTAGGCATCTCCAACGAGCATATCGACGGCATATGAAAGCTTCTCCTCTTTGGGGATGTTGTTTGAGCGCAGCCATTGTTTCATGTTGGTTTCCCATCGGAGGTATTCATCTGGGTCCTTGTTATAACCTGAAAATGTTAGAGATTTGGAATTGTAAATATATACCTTACTGGTCTGATTCCTTGATCTAGTTGGAGTGGTGTAGGTTGGCACTCGGCTTGACACAGCGAAGTGGCAAGGTGTAATTTTCTTTGGCCAGCTTCTGTCAGTGGAATAGTAGTCTGGTGGATCTGGTTTGAGTTCTTCAAATTCTGTTTCATTGTCAAAATGATATTCTGAATAGTCTTCATGCCATGTCTCATATCCATTAGAATCATCTACGTCGGACAAGTCTTGGTCATAGTCCAGTGGTTCTGGTTCAAGGTTTTCTCCATCTGATTCTTCCCTAAAATCAGTCTCCAAATAGTATTGATTCCATGACTCTTCTGCATAGTCACACTCGCTGGTGCTTAGGCATTGATCATAGTCGTTGTCTAGACTACAATCAGTTTGTGGTATGCTCATGGCGTCTTCTTCTTCATCATAGTGCTCCATCATTAAGATTTGTACCTTGCATGACAATAAGAAGAGATATCAGGCCCAAATCAACAAATAAGGAAACTACACTCTAGTGAATATATCATATAAACACATAAGTAATAGTAAAAGGAAAATCGATACAAGTAAATATTTTGAGGTTTTTGTTTTTGTTTCTTTTGGAAACTAAATTTAAAGCAAACTAAAAGAAAATATTTTTTTGTTTTTTTGATATTTTAGATTAATTAGGACGAAAAAAGTATTCTATGAATCTCTCTTTTTTTAAAAAAAAAGCTTTACTAGTAACTAAATTCAAAAATAACAAAATGAGTGATGCTTATATTTTGGTTTCTTTTTTTCTTATGATGAACGAAATTAAGTAAACATGTAATAAAAAAATTTTGAGTTTTTTTAGATTTATATGAGAGGAGACAAAAGAAACAACAAGAATCAACAAGAAACAATGCAAATGAAGAATAAGAACAAATATATTTTTTTGGTTTTTCGATAAGATGTAAATAACAAAATGCAAAACAAAATCATGAAAGATAAATGATAAAGGGTGGATGAACACAACCTGGGATAGGAGCTTTTAGCTCTGATACCAAAACGATACAAGCCTTGATTCAAGGCTTATATGCGCGTGGGCTGTTTGGAGAAGGTTAGGTGAGAAACTCGACCTTAGACTTCTTGGATAGGGGTTTTTGGGTTGGTATTTGATGGAAGGGTGAAGTGAACCACACGAGGGGTGATGAACCTCGTGATAAATCACAAACTTAGAGCTAGGAGGGCTGGTCTCAACTAGGTTCCAAGCGCACAAGATTCCTGAGAGAAAACTTGTAAGAAAATTCAATCTTTATTAATTAGCAAAAAGGTTGTCGAACTACAATGCTGGAAGGAGCCTTATTAATATGCTCGACAGCATGACCTACTAGGGTCGACTCAAATAAGAAAAGGAATATTTAAAAAAGTGCACAAAAGGAAAAGATACAAAAGTGTATAATCGAAAAATGACCTATTCCTAAAATGTCTTTGACTCAATAAATGTAAATATTCTAGATCCTACCCTGCAAAACAGAAAGAGGCAAATATTCTTATTGAAAACTTACCTTAACTTACCTCATGGCCAAGAAATGGAAGGTGGCCGCCCTTGTGGCATGCACGCGCCTTGCTCCTAGTCTTCGACTTGGAGTAGGGTTAAGAATCTTTGGGCCCTGACCTCTCTTGCCACTAAGGCCCAAGTCTCTGATGCCCCTTGTGTTGTTGAGAAGCCATCGGACTCTTCCTTGCATTTTTGGCCCATTGTCCTTAGTCGATCTTCCTCTAGGAGCTTGTCGACCCATAAGCTGAATTTGTGGAAGAGTGCCCTTGATCTGCTTCTTTTCATTGCTCCTTGAGGTACCACTAGTGTAGAGACTTCCTCTAGGTGCATGTCCTGGAGCTGGTAGCTCATCTGGTCGGAGTCTTCTTGTGTAGAAGTGGAAATGCGTTTGTACTCGGCTGGATCGGCTGTACCGGCTGGATTGTGCGAGGTACTGGCCGGAATGCCTTCAGGACCGGCCAAGTTGATCCCGGAGTCGGTGGCATCACCAACGGGACCGGCGGTGTCATCCACGTCGCCACCAAGTTTGCCGGAAGCTTGGGCCTCTCCGCCGGAAATGCTGACCGGTCTGGCCCTATTGGTCGAGGGTCCGGCGGTACTTCTTGGTCCAGAAGACGTGCCAAATGGCCCGGCTGTCTCGGGAAAGCTTCCTGGTCGGCCAGTCTGGTCTCCTGGCTGGATGTACGACCTGATGTCCTCATCATTTACTCAATGAGCACCAATGATCAGATTAGAATGATAATATTAACTGGCTGATAAACTTGACATGTTTGCACTAAATCATGCGTAATTTTTGGATTTAGAGATTAGAATTACACGAATCCAATACCCACGTTAAGCTACCTCAAGTTTCTATATTGTGAAAAATTTTGAGACAGAAAATAGATACGAAAAAGCCTCCAAGTAATCCAATCTATCCAAAACTGGGTGATGTCATGCATCGTGCTTCATTTATAAGCCTTTACTCGATGAGCACCAATGATCAGTTTAGAATGATTAAATTAATTGGCCGATAAACTTGACATATCTGCACTAAATAGTCAATAAGTTTTTATTTAGAGCTCACAATGACACATATCAAATGCCCATGTTAAGCTAGCTCAAGTTTCTATATTGTGACAAAATTTGAGATGGAAAAAGATACAACCAAGCGTCCAACTTATCCAATCAGTCCCGAACGGCGTGATGCAATGCATTATGCTTCATTTATAAGCCTCAACTCAATGAGCTCCAATGAATAGTTAAGAATGATCATTTTAACAGGCCGATCAACTTGACATGTGCGCACTAATTCGTCCGTAACTTTGATTTAGAGCTCAGAATGACACAAATTCAAAGCCCACGTTAAGCTAGCTCAATTTTCTAAATTGTGACAAAATTTGAAACAAAAAGAGATACGTCAAAGAGTCCAAGTAATCCAATCTATCCAAAACTGCGAGATGTCATGCATTATGCTTCATTTAAAAGACCTTACTCATTGAGCATCAATGATCATTTAGAATGATCAAAATAAATGGCCGATAACCTTGACAAGTCTGCACTATATCATCCATAACTTTTTATTTAGAGCTCAGAACGACACGAATCCAATACCCACATTAAGCTCGCTAAAATTTCTATATTGTGATAAAATTTGAGACAAAAACAGATACAACAAATCGTCCAAGCAATCCAATCTATCCAAAACGTTATGATGCCATGCATTGTGCTTCATTCATAAGCCTTTACTCAATGAACATCAATGATCAGTTTAGCATGATCATTTTAACTCATTGATCAACTTGAAATTTCTGCATGAAATTGTCCGTAACTTTTGATTTATAGTTCAGAATGGCACGAATCCAATGCCCACATTAAGCTAGCTCAATTTTCTATATTGTGAAAAATTTTGATATAGAAACAGATACGACAAAGAATCCAAGTAATAAAATCTATCCCAAAATCCATGATGCCATGCATTATGCTTCATTTGTAAGCCTTTACTGATGTAAGACTGAATATCAATCTCACAAGCGGTACGGCCGTGACTCGCAAGACCGAGAATCTCTCTTGGCTTAAGCAGGAAAGGGAACTAAAAGGAGGGGGTTTTGATCGAATCACATGATCAAAGGTTAACCAAGGGAGTTTGAATCTCTCAAACTAACTTGGCCGTGGCTTCAATAGATAGGAAGTGAATGACACACTTTATTTCTAAAGAACAAGAACAAGACTCAAAGACAAGGCTTTGAAGAAAATACTTTGTATTCAAATTTAATTTCAGTGGTGGTCTATCTTTACAGTGAGGTCGTTCTGAGCTTATATAGTGCTCCTAGCAATGGTCCTAAACCTAAAAAGGAGAAAAGGAAATCATACATTTAAAATATATGGCTGTTAGCCATTAATGTCTAGTTTGGCCAACAAGGAAAGTGTATATGCTTGTATCTTGAGAGCTTTGGGGCGAATGTAATGTGTCTAGGTACATCCTGGATGCTTTGGAAAGTCTTCAATACGTGCCCAAGTTGCAAGGAATAGAGATATTGCAATCTGAACACATGAAGTGCACTTCGGTCCATATATGGCAAGTCTTGGAGGAAAGGGATTCGCCTGATCCTCTGGTGGCTGGTGCATGGTAGATTTATTTGGGCTTCCTTAGGGCCTTAATAATATCTCCTGGACGCCATGTTTTGGTTTGCAAGTGATTAAACCAGTTGCCCATCTCACTTGCCATAAACGGCTCCAATCGGTTCATTTGAAGGCACGGATGGACCCGCCTGGTCCAAAGAGTGTTTGAGAATCTAGAAGTGCTTATGGGAGCTCCTAGAAGTACCAAAAAGTCTCCTGGTCGCCAAAAAAACGTTTGGAGACTTTCATATAAGGAAAGTTCCAAATATGGTAAGTTTTGAAATCTCCAATTTGATGTATGGTGCATGACTTCATCTGGCCTTGTTTGGGGTGAGCTCCATGTTGCCGCGTGTCCTCTATGAGTCAGGATTATAGGCCAGGTTTGATCTTGGCTGGCCGCTTTTGGTTAAGCTTGGATTCATGAAGATACACCCCTGTATCCTTTTGCGCGTATTTGGCCGCCTTTGTGTTCCTTGGGCCGGCCGGGCTGGGCCGTTAGCCGGGGGTTGTGCTGATGACCTCATCAAACCCTCCCCCTTAAAAATTTTTTGCCCTCAAAACATTATTTCCTGCACATAGAGAAGGCAAGTTAATACCGTGATTTACTTGTGGGTTTAGGGCATTACCTCGGTTTATGGCCCTTATATGGTTTGGATGTGGCCATGGTGCATCTGGCGGTTGCTCCCTGATAAGAAAGGAAGAAATTACTCATTTCCATTGCCGCTGGTTTCTTTGCTTTGCCTCCCAGGTGTTGGGTTCTCCATGGGCTCCTCTTGATTCTGAACACCGGTTTAATGTAGGAGGTGGGTCTTCTTGATTTTTGTTGAATCCTTTCTTTATTAGACCTGTTTCAACAACTTTTGGCAAAGACAAGTGCATTATGCTTGTACTGGAAATTTCAAATTGAAGCTCCTTTATGGCCTTAACACTTTTAGGCTTAACATTTTCGAGTTCTACTTGTAAGCTTGTTATTAGTTTTTATTGGGCATGTCTAGCAAAGTGTCCTCTTTCTTGACATCTATAGCATATAATTTAATCTGTTTTCACATTGTTAGAGGACTTACCTGGCGTTTCCTCAAAGTGTATTCCAAGCAATGGCTTTGATGGTTTCATGTGTGCTATGGCTTGAGGCTTTTGAACTTGCTGGTCAATTTCTGGTTTGACCATCGGCTTAGCTACCTTTTTTCCTTCTAAGGTGTTTGAAAACACGTTGTTATTATCAGAGCAGTAGGCAAACTTGGGCTTATGAAAGGGCTGCATGTTTGGTGTAAAACAACTCACTCCTTGATGTTGTTGGGTGCATAGGTTGTGTGGTGATGTTTCTGCGTATTTGGTGCTTTTTCACAAACTCCCTATACATTCGTGCCTTAAGGTCTCCCCAATCAAGTACTGGTTTGTAGTAGAAGGTCCGTGCATTTTCCTTCAACCACCAATTGTAGGCATCTCCAACGAGCATATCGATGGCATATGAAAGCTTCTCCTCTTTGGGGATGTTGTTTGAGCGCAGCCATTGTTTCATGTTGGTTTCCCATCGGAGGTATTCATATGGGTCCTTGTTATACCCTGAAAATGTTAGAGATTTGGAATTGTAAATATATACCTTGCTGGTCTGATTCCTTGATCTAGTTGGAGTGGTGTAGGTTGGCACTCGGCTTGACACAACGAAGTGGCAAGGTGTAATTTTCTTTGGCCAGCTTCTGTCAGTGGAATAGTAGTCTGGTGGCTCTGGTTTGAGTTCTTCAACTTCTGTTTCATTGTCAAAATGATATTCTGAATAGTCTTCATGCCATGTCTCATATCCATTAGAATCATCTACGTCGGACAAGTCTTGGTCATAGTCCAGTGGTTCTGGTTCAAGGTTTTCTCCATCTGATTCTTCCCTGAAATCAGTCTCCAAATAGTATTGATTCCATGACTCTTCTGCATAGTCACACTCGCTGGTGCTTAGGCATTGATCATAGTCATTGTCTAGACTACAATCAGTTTGTGGTATGCTCATGGCGTCTTCTTCTTCATCATAGTGCTCCATCATTAAATTTTGTACCTTGCACAACAATAAGAAGAGATATCAGGCCCAAATCAACAAATAAGGAAACTACACTCTAGTGAATATATCATATAAACACATAAGTAGTAGTAAAAGGAAAACCGATACAAGTAAATATTTTGAGGTTTTTGTTTTTGTTTCTATTGGAAACTAACTTTAAAGCAAACTAAAAGAAAATATTTTTTTTGGTTTTTTGATATTTTAGATTAATTAGGACGAAAAAAATATTCTATGAATGTCTCTTTTTAAAAAAAAAAAGCTTTACTAGTAACTAAATTCAAAAATAACAAAATGAGTGATGCTTATATTTTTGGTTTCTTTTTTTCTTATGATGAACGAAATTAAATAAACATGTAATACAATATTTTTGAGTTTTTTTTAGATTTATATGAGAGGAGACAAAAGAAACAACAAGAATCAACAAGAAACAATGCAAATGAAGAATAAGAACAAATATATTTTTTTGGTTTTTCGATAAGATGTAAATAACAAAATGCAAAACAAAAATATAAAAGATAAATGATAAAGGTTGGATGAACACAACCTGGGATAGAAGCTTTTAGCTCTGATACCAAAATGATACAAGCCTCGATTCAAGGCTTATATGCGCGTGGGCTGTTTGGAGAAGGTTAGGTGAGAAACTCGACCTTAGACTTCTTGGATAGGGGTTTTTGGGTTGGTATTTGATGGAAGGGTGAATTGAACCACACGAGGGGTGATGAACCTCGTGATAAATCACAAACTTAGAGCTAGGAGGGCTGGTCTCAACTAGGTTCTAAGCGCACAAGATTCTTGAGAGAAAACTTGTAAGAAAATTCGATCTTTATTGATTAGCAAAAAGGTTGTCAAACTACAATGCTGGAAGGAGCCTTATTAATATGCTCGACAGCTTGACCTTCTAGGGTTGACTCAAATAAGAAAAGGAAAATTTACAAAAGTGCACAAAAGGAAAAGATACAAAAGTGTATAATCGAAAAAGGACCTATTCCTAAAATGTCTTTGACTCAATA
Source organism: Pugionium cornutum (assembly GCA_018901935.1). Classification (NCBI taxonomy): domain Eukaryota; kingdom Viridiplantae; phylum Streptophyta; class Magnoliopsida; order Brassicales; family Brassicaceae; genus Pugionium; species Pugionium cornutum. The sequence goes on along the minus strand of CM032165.1, from coordinate 11,559,648 downwards.
AATGTAAATATTCTAGATCCTACCCTGCAAAACAGAAAGAGGAAAATATTCTTATTGAAAACATACCTTACTTACCTCACGGCCAAGAAATGGAAGGTGGTCGTCCCTGTGGCATGCACGCGCCTTGCTCCTAGTCTTCGACTTGGAGTAGGGTTAGGAATCTTTGGGCCCTGACCTCTCTTGCCACTAAAGCCCAAATCTCTGATGTTCCTTGTGTTGTTGAGAAGCCTTTGGACTCTTCCTTGCACTTCTGGCCCATTGTCCTTAGTCGCTCTTCCTCTAGGAGCTTGTCAACCCATAAGCTGAATTTGTGGAAGAGTGCCCTTGATCTGCTTCTTGTCATTGCTCCTTGAGGTACCACTGGTGTAGAGACTTCCTCTAGGTGCATGTACTGGAGCTGGTAGCTCATCTGGTCCGAGTTTTCTTGTGTAGAAGTGGAAATGCGCGTGTACTCGGCTGGATCGGCTGTACCGGCTGGATTGTGCGAGGTACTGGCCGGAATGCCTTCAGGACCGGCCAAGTTGATCCCGGAGTCGGTGGCATCACCAACGAGACCGGCGGTGTCATCCACGTCGCCACCAAGTTTGCCGGAAGCTTGGGCCTCTCCGCCGTAAATGCTGACCGGTCTGGCCCTATTGGTCGAGGGTCCGGCGGTACTTCTTGGTCCAGAAGACGTGCCAAATGGCCCGGCTGTCTCGGGAAAGCTTCCTGGTCGGCCAGTCTGGTCTCCTGGCTGGATGTACGACCTGATGTCCTCATCATTTACTCAATGAGCACCAATGATCAGATTAGAATGATAATATTAACTGGCTGATAAACTTGACATGTTTGCACTAAATCATGCGTAATTTTTGGATTTAGAGATTAGAATTACACGAATCCAATACCCACGTTAAGCTACCTCAAGTTTCTATATTGTGAAAAATTTTGAGACAGAAAATAGATACGAAAAAGCCTCCAAGTAATCCAATCTATCCAAAACTGGGTGATGTCATGCATCGTGCTTCATTTATAAGCCTTTACTCGATGAGCACCAATGATCAGTTTAGAATGATTAAATTAATTGGCCGATAAACTTGACATATCTGCACTAAATAGTCAATAAGTTTTTATTTAGAGCTCACAATGACACATATCAAATGCCCATGTTAAGCTAGCTCAAGTTTCTATATTGTGACAAAATTTGAGATGGAAAAAGATACAACCAAGCGTCCAACTTATCCAATCAGTCCCGAACGGCGTGATGCAATGCATTATGCTTCATTTATAAGCCTCAACTCAATGAGCTCCAATGAATAGTTAAGAATGATCATTTTAACAGGCCGATCAACTTGACATGTGCGCACTA
>CM032165.1:11528095-11558234 GCA_018901935.1 Pugionium cornutum | reverse complement strand
TTTTGGATAGATTGGATTACTTGGACGCTTTGTGGAATCAATTTTTGTCTCAAATTTTGTTACAATATAGGAAATTGAGCTTGTTTAACGTGGGCATTGGATTCGTGTCATTCAAAGTTATAAATCAAAAGTTATGGTTGATATAGTGCAGACATGTCAAGTTGATCGGTCAGTTAAAATGATCATTCTAAACTGATCATTGATGCTCATTGAGTAAAGAATTATAAATGAAGCATAACGCATGGCATGGCGTAGTTTTAGATAGATTGGATTACTTGGATGCTTTGTCGAATCTATTTCAGTCTCAAATTTTGTCACAAAATAGAAAATTGAGCTAGGTTTATGTGGGCTTTGGATTTGTGTATTTTTGAGCTCTAAATCTATTGTTACGGACGATTTAGTGCGGACATGCCAAGTTAATCGACCAGTTAAAATGATCATTCTAAACTGATCATTGATGCTCATTGAGTATAGGATTATAAATAAAGCACATGCATGGCAAGACGTAGTTTTGGATAGATTGGATTACTTGGCCCCTTTGTCGAATCTATTTTTGTTTCAAATTTTGTCACAATATAGAAAATGGAGCTAGTTTAACGTGGGCATTTGATTCGTGTCATTCTAAGTTATAAATCAAAATTTATGGATGATATAGTGCAGACATGTCAAGTTGATCGGGCAGTTAAAATGATCGTTCTAAACTGATCATTGATGCTCATTGAGTAAAGGCTTATAAATAAAGCACAATGCATGGCAAGACGCAGTTTATGGATAGAATGGATTACTTGGACGCGTTGTGGAATCTATTTTTGTCTCAATTTTTATCACAATATAGAAAATTGACCAAGCTTAATGTGGGCATTGGACTCGTGTCCTTCTGAGTTATAAATCAAAATTTACGGACGATATAGTGCAGACATATCAAGATTATAAGCCAGTTAGAATGATAATTCTAAACTGATCATTGATACTCATTGAGTAAAGGCAGATAAATAAAGCACAATGCATGGCATGACGCTGTTTTGGATAGATTGGAATTCTTGGACGCTTTGTCGAATCTATTTCTGTCTTAAATTTTGTCTAAATATAGAAAATTGAGCTACGTTAACGTGGGCATTGGATTCGTGTCATTTTGAGTTATAAATCAAAAGTTACGGACGATATAGTGCAGACATGCCAAGTTGATCGGCCCGTTAAAATGATCATTCTATACTGATCATTGATGCTCATTGAGTAAAGGCTTATAAATGAAGCACAATGCATGGCATGACACAATTTTGGATAGATTGGATTGCGTGTACGCTTTGTCGAATCTATTTCTGTCTCAATTTTTGTAAAATATAGAAAATTGAGCTAGGTTAATGTGGGCTTTTGATTTGTGTCATTATGAACTCTAAATCAAAAGTTACGGACAACTTAGTGCGGACATTTTAAGTTGATCGGGCAGTTAAAATGATCATTCTAAACTGATCATTGATGCTCATTGAGTAAAGGCTTATAAATAAAGCACAATGCATGGCATGACGCAGTTTTGGATAGATTGGTTTACTTGGACGATTTGTCAAATCTATTTCTGTCTCAAATTTTGCCACAATATAGAAAATTTAACTAGCTTAACTTGGGTTTTGGATTTGTGTCATTTTGAGTTCTAAATCTAATGTTAAGGACGATTTAGTGCATAAATGTCAAGGTCATCGACCAGTTAAAATAGTCATTCTAGACTGATCATTGATGCTCATTGAATAAAGGCATATTAATGAAGCACAATGCATACCAAGACACATTTTTGGATAGAATGGATGACTTGGATGCTTTGCCGAATCAATTTCTGTCTCAAATTTTTTCACAATATAGAAAATTGAACTACCCTAACGTGGGCTTTGGATTTGTGTCAGTTTGAGTTCTAAATCTAAAATTACGGACGATTTAGTGCAGACACGTATAGTTGATCGACCAGTTAAAATAATCATTCTAAACAGATCATTGATGCTCATTGAGTAAAGGCTTATTAATGAAGCACAATGCATGGCCAGACGTAGTTTTGGATGGATTAAATTACTTGGACGCTTTGTCAAATCTATTTCTGTCAAAAATTTTGTCACTGTATAGAAAATTGAGCTAGGTTAACGTGGGCTTTGGATTTGTGTCATTCTGAGTTTTACATCAAAAGTTATAGACGATGTAGTGCAGAGATGTCAAGTTGATCGGCCAATTAAAATGATCATTCTAAACTGATCGTTGATGCTCATTGAGTAAAGGCTTATAAATAAAGCACAATGCATGGCAAGACGTAGTTTTGGATAAATTGGTTTTCTTGGACGCTTCCTCAAATCTATTTCTGTCTCAAATTTTGTCACAATATAGAAAATTTAACTAGCTTAACGTGGGCTTTGGATTTGTGTCATTTTGAGTTCTAAATCTAATGTTAAGGACGATTTAGTGCATAAATGTCAATGTCGTCGACCAGTTAAAATAGTCATTCTAGACTGATCATTGATGCTCATTGAATAAAGGCATATTAATGAAGCACAATGCATGCATGACACAGTTTTGGATAGATTGATTACTTGGATGCTTTGTCGAATCTATTTCTGTCTCAAATTTTGTCACAATATAGAAAATTGAACTAGCTTAACGTGGGCTTTGATTTGTGTCATTTTGAGTTCTAAATCAAAGTTACGGATTTAGTGGACATATATAAGTTGATCAACAGTTAAAATGATCATTCTAAACTGATCATTGATGCTCATTGAGTAAAGGCTTATAAATAAAGCACAATGCATGGCATGACGCAGTTTTGGATAGATTGGTTTACTTGGACGATTTGTCAAATCTATTTCTGTCTCAAATTTTGCCACAATATAGAAAATTTAACTAGCTTAACTTGGGTTTTGGATTTGTGTCATTTTGAGTTCTAAATCTAATGTTAAGGACGATTTAGTGCATAAATGTCAAGGTCATCGACCAGTTAAAATAGTCATTCTAGACTGATCATTGATGCTCATTGAATAAAGGCATATTAATGAAGCACAATGCATACCAAGACACATTTTTGGATAGAATGGATGACTTGGATGCTTTGCCGAATCAATTTCTGTCTCAAATTTTTTCACAATATAGAAAATTGAACTACCCTAACGTGGGCTTTGGATTTGTGTCAGTTTGAGTTCTAAATCTAAAATTACGGACGATTTAGTGCAGACACGTATAGTTGATCGACCAGTTAAAATAATCATTCTAAACAGATCATTGATGCTCATTGAGTAAAGGCTTATTAATGAAGCACAATGCATGGCCAGACGTAGTTTTGGATGGATTAAATTACTTGGACGCTTTGTCAAATCTATTTCTGTCAAAAATTTTGTCACTGTATAGAAAATTGAGCTAGGTTAACGTGGGCTTTGGATTTGTGTCATTCTGAGTTTTACATCAAAAGTTATAGACGATGTAGTGCAGAGATGTCAAGTTGATCGGCCAATTAAAATGATCATTCTAAACTGATCGTTGATGCTCATTGAGTAAAGGCTTATAAATCAATCTATTATTTCTGTCTCAAATTTTGTCACAATATAGAAAATTGCCACAAGCCAGTTATCCCTGTGGTAACTTTTCTGACACCTCTAGCTTCAAATTCCGAAGGTCTAAAGGATCGATAGGCCACGCTTTCACGGTTCGTAAAATCTAAAGTTACAGATGATTTATTGAAGAAATGTCAAGTTGACCGACCAGTTAAAATAATCATTTTAGACTGATCATTGATGCTTATTGAGTAAAGGCTTATTAATGAAGCACAATGCATGTCATGGCACAGATTTGATTATTAATGAAGCACAATGCTTGTCAAGACGCAGTTTTGGATAGATTGGACTACTTGGACGCTTTGTCGAATCTATTTTTCTGTCTCAAACTTTGTCACAATATAGAAATTTGAGCTAGGTTAACGTGGGCTTAGGATTTGTGTCATTCTGAGCTCTAAATCAAAAGTTACGGAAGATTTAGTAAGGACATATCAAGTTGATCATCTTGTTAAAATGATCATTCTAAACTGATCATTGATGCTCATTGAATAAAGGATTATAAATAAAGCACAACGCATGACAAGATGCAGTTTTGGATGGATTGGATTACTTGGACGCTTTGTCTAATCTATTTTTGTTTCAAATTTTGTCACAATATAGAAAATTGAACTAGCTTAATGTGGGCATTGGATTCGTGTAATTCTCAGTTATAAATCAAAAGTTATGGGCGATATAGTGCTGACATATCGAGGTTATCGGGCAGTTAAAATAATCATTCTAAACTGATCATTGATGCTCATTGAGTTAAGGCTTATTAATGAAGCACAATGCATGGTAAGATGCAGTTTCGGATTGAGTGGATTACTTGGATGGTTTCTCGAATATATATTTTTGTCTCAAATTTCGTCACAATATAGAAAATTGAGCTAGGTTAACGTGGGCATTGGATTTGTGTCATTCTGAGTTCTAAATCTAAAGTTACGGACGATTTAGTGCAGACATGTCAAGTTGATTGACCAGTTAAAATAATCATTATAAACTGATCATTAATGCTCACTGAGTAAAGGCTTATAAATGAAGCACAATGCGTGGCAAGACGCGGTTTTGCTTATTAATGAAGCACAATGCATGGCATAACGCAGTTTTGGATTGATTGGATTATTTGGACGCTTTGTCGAGTGTATTTCTGTCTCAAACTTTGTCACAATATAGAAAATTGAGCTATGTTTACATGGGCTTTGGATTTGTTTCATTCTAAGCTCTAAATCCAAAGTTACGGACGATTTAGTGCAGACATGTCAAGTTGATCAGCTAGTTAAAATGATCATTCTAAACTGATCATTGATGCTCATTGAGTAAAGGATTATAAATAAAGCAAAATGCATGACAAGATGCAGTTTTGGATAGATTGGATTACTTGGACACTTTGTGTAATCTATTTTTGTCTCAAATTTTGTCACAATATAGAAAACTGAGCTAGCTTAATGTGGGCATTGGTTCGTTTCATTCTGAGTTGTAAATCAAAAGTTATGGACGATATAGTGCAGACATGTCAAGTTGATCAGGCTGTTAAAATGATCATTCTAAGCTGATCATTGATGCTCATTGTGTAAAGGCTTATAAATGAAGTACAATACATGGCATGATGATGTTGTGGATATTTTGGATTACTTGGACGCTTTGTCGAATCTAATTCGGTCTCAAATTTTGTCACAATATAGAAAACTGAGCTAACGTGGGCTTTGAATTTGTGTCATTTTGAGCTCTAAATCAAAGGTTACGGACGATTTAGTGCGGACATGTCAAATTGATCGGCCAGTAAAAATGATCATTCTAAACTAATCATTGATGCTCATTAAGAAAAGGCTGATAAATAAAGCACAATGCATGGCAAGATGGAGTTTTGGATAGATTGATTACTTGGATGCTTTGTCCGATCTATTTCTATCTCAAATTTTGTCACAATACAGAAAATTGAACTAGCTTAACGTGGGCATTGGATTCAGTAATTCTGAGTTATAAATCAACAGTTACGGACGATATAGTGCAAACATTGCAAGTTGCTCAGGCAGTTAAAATGATCATTCTAAACTCATCATTGATGATCATTGAGTAAAGGCTTATAAATTAAGCACAATGCATGACATGACGCAGTTTTGGATAAATTAGATTACTTGGACGCTTTGTCGAATCTATTTCAGTCTCAAATTTTGTCAAAATATAGAAAATTGAGCTAGGTTAACGTGGGCTTTGGATTTGTGTCATTCTGAGCTCTAAATCAAAAGTTACGGACAATTTAGTGCGGACATGTCAAGTTGATCGACCAGTTAAAATGTTCATTGTAAACTGATCATTGATGTTTATTGAATAAAGGCTTATTAATAAAGCACAATGCATGGCATGACGCAGTTTTGGAAAGATTGGTTTACTTGGACGCTTTCTCGAATCTATTTCTGTATGAAATTTTTTCACAATATAGAAAATTGAACTATCTCAATGTGGGCTTTGGATTTGTGTCATTTTGAGTTCTAAATCTAAAGTTACGGACGATTTAGTGCAGAAATATCAAGTTGATCGACTAGTTAAAATAATTATTCTAGACTGATCATTGATGCTCATTTACTATAGGCTTATTAATGAAGCACAATGCATGGCAAGACGCAATTTTGGATAGATTGGATTACTTGTATGCTTTGTCGAATCTATTTCTATGTCAAATTTTATCACAATATAGAAAATTGAACTAGCTTAACGTGGGCATTGGATTTGTGTCATTCTGAGTTCTAAATCTAAAGTTCCGAACGATTTAATGTAGAAATGTCAAGTTGATCGACGAGTTAAAATAATCATTTTAAACTTACTAATGAAGTACAATGCATGGCAAGACGCAGTTTTGGATATATTGGATTACTTGGATGGTTTTTCGAAATATTTCTATCTCAAATTTTGTCACAATATAGAAAATTGAGCTAGGTTAACGTGGGCGTTTGATTTGTGTCATTCTGAGCTTTAAATCAAAAGGTACGAACGATTTAGTGCGGAAATGTCAAGTTGATCGGCCAGTTAAAATGATCTTCTAAACTGATCATTTATGCTCATTGAGTAAAGGCTCATAAATAAAGGACAATGCATGGAAATATGCAGTTTTGGATAGTTTGGATTACTTGGACGCTGTCTCGAATCAATTTTTGTCTCAAATTTTGTCAGAAAATAGAAACTTGAGCTAGCTTAACTTGGGCATGGGATTCGTGTCCTTCTAGGTTTTAAATACATAGTTACGGACGATATAATGCAGACATGTCAAGTTGATCGGTGAATTAAAATGATCATTCTAAACTGATCATTGATGCTCATTGATTAAAGGCTTATAAATAAAGCACAATGCATGGAATGATGTAGTTTTGGATAGATTGGATTACTTGGACAGTTTGTGGAATCTATTTCTGTCTCAAATTTTGTCAAAATATAGAAAATTGAGCTAGGTTAACGTGGGCTTTGGATTTGGGACATTCTGAGCTCTAAATCAAAAGTTACGGACAATTTTGTGCGGACATAACAAGTTGATCGGGCAATTCAAATAATCATTCTAAAGTGATCATTGATGCTCATAGAGTAAAGGCTCATAAATAAAGCACAATGCATGGCATGACGCAGTTTTGGTTAGAATTATTTACTTGGACGCTTTGTCGAATCTATTTCTGTCTCAATTTTTGTCACAATATAGCAAATTGAACTAGCTTAACGTGGGCATTTGATTCGCGTCATTCTGCTTAATAAATCAAAAGTTACGGGCGATATAGTGCAGACATATCAAGGTTATCGGGCAGTTAAAATAATCATTCTAAATTGATCATTGATGCTCATTGAGGTAAGGCTTGTTAATGAAGCACAATGCATAGTAAAATGCAGTTTTGGATAGATTGGATTTCTTAAATGCTTTGTTAAATCTATTTTTGTCTCAAATTTCTTCACAATATAGAAAATTGAGCTAGGTTAACGTGGACTTTGGATTTGTGTCATTCTGAGTGCTAAATCAAAAGTTACGGACGATTTCGGGCAAACATGTCAAGTTGATCAGCCAGTTAAAATGATCATTCTAAACTGATCATTGATGCTCATTGAGAAAAGGCTGATAAATAAAGCATAATGCATTGCAAGACGCAGTTTTGGATAGATTGGATTACTTGGACGCTTTGGCAAATCTATTTCTGTCTCAAATTTTGTCAAAATATAGAAAATTCAGCTAGGTTAACGTGCGCTTTGGATTTGTGTTATTCTGAGCTCTAAATAAAATGTTACGGACAAATTAGTGCAGACATTTCAAGTTGATCGGCCAATTAAATTGATTATTCTAAACTGATCATTGATGCTCATTCAGTAAAGGATTATCAATAAAGCACAAAGCATGGCATGACGCAGTTTTGAATAGATTGGTTTACTTGGACGCTTTGTCGAACCTATTTCTGTCTCAAATTTTGTCACAATATACAAACTTGAACTCGCTTAACGTGGGCTTTGGATTTGTGTCATTTTGAGTTCTAAATCTAAAGTTACGGACGATTTAGTGCAGAAATGTGAAGTTGATCGACTAGTTAAAATAATCATTCTAGACTGATCATTGATGCTCATTGAGTGAAGGCTTATAAGTGAAGCACAATGCATGGCAAGACACAGTTTTGGATAGATTGGATAACTTGGACGCTTTGTCGAATCTATTTCTGTCTCAAATTTTGTTACAATATAGAAATCTGAACTAGCTTAACGTGGGCTTTGGATTTGTGTCATTTTGAGTTCTAAATCTAAAGTTAAGGACGATTTAGTGCAGACTTGTCAAGTTGATGGACCAATTAAAATAGTCATTCTAAACTGATCATTGATGTTCATATAGTAAACGCTTATTAGTGAAACACAATGCATGGCAAGACGCAGTTTTGCTTATTAATTAAGCACAATGCATGGCAAGACGCAGTTTTGGATAGATTGGATAAGTTGGACACTTTGTCGAATCTATTTCTGTCTCAAACTTTGTCACAATATAGAAAATTGAGCTAGGTTAACGTGGGCCTTGGATTTGTGTCATTCTGAGCTCTAAATCAAAAGTTACGGACGATTTAGTTCGGACATGTCAAGTTGAACAGCAAGTTAAAATGATCATTCTAAATTGATCATTGATGCTCATCGAGTAAAGGATTGTAAATAAAGCACAATGCATGACACGATGTAGTTTTGGATAGATTGGATTACTTGGATGCTTTGTGTAATCTATTTTTCTCTCAAATTTTGTCACAATATAGAAAATTGAGCTAGCTTAATGTGGGCATTGGTTCGTGTCATTCCGAGTTGTAAATCAAAAGTTATGGACGATATAGTGCATACATGTAAAGTTAATCGGGCTGTTAAGATGATCATTCTAAACTGATCATTGATGCTCATTGAGTAAAGGCTTATAAATGAAGTACAATGCATGGCATGATGCTGTTGTGGATAGATTGGAATACTTGGACACTTTGTCGAATCAAATTCCGTCTCAAACTTTGTCACAATATAGAAAATTTAGCTAGGTTTACGTGGGCTTTGAATTTGGATCATTCTGAGCTCTAAATCAAAAGTTACAGACGATTTAGTGCGTACATGTCAAGTTGATCGGCCAGTTAAAATGATTATTCTAAACTAATCATTGATGCTCATTAAGAAAAGGCTGATAAATAAAGCACAATGCATGGCAAAACGAAGTTTTGGATAGATTGATTACTTGGATGCTTTGTTTGATTTATTTCTATCTCAAATTTTGTCACAATATAAAAAATTGAACTAGCTTAACGTGGGCATTGGATTCGTGTCATTCTGAGTTATAAATCAGAAGTTACAGACGATATAGTGCAGACATGTCAAGTTGCTCAGGTAGTTAAAATGATCATTCTAAACTGATCGTTGATGCTCATTGAGTAAAGGCTTGTAAATGAAGCACAATGCATGACATGATGGAGTTTTGGATAAATTGGATTACTTGGACGCTTTGTTGCATCTATTTCGGTCTCAAATTTTGTCAAAAGATAGAAAATTGAGCTAGGTTAACGTGGGCTTTGGATTTGTGTCATTCTGAGCTCTAAATCAAAAGTTATGGACAATTAGTGCGCACATGTCAAGTTGATCAACCAGTTAAAATGTTCATTGTAAACTGATCATTGATGTTTATTGAATAAAGGCTTATAAATAAGCACAATGCATGGCATGACGCAATTTTGGAAAGATTGGTTTACTTGGACGCCTTGTCAAATCTATTTCGGTATGACATTTTTTCACAATATAGAAAATTGAACTAGCTTAACGTGGGCTTTGGATTTGTGTCATTTTGAGTTCTAAATCTAAAGTTACGTACGATTTAGTGCAGCAATGTCAAGTAGATCGACTAGTTAAAATAATCATTCTGGACTGATCATTGATGCTCATTGGGTATAGGCTTATTAATGAAGGACAATGCATGGCAAGACGCAGTTTTGGATAGATTGGATTACTTGGGCGCTTTGTCGAATCTATTTCTATCTCAAATTTTATCACAATATAGAAAATTTAACTAGCTTAACGTGGGCTTTGGATTTGTGTCATTTTGAGTTCTAAATAAAAAGTTACGGATGATTTAGTGCGGACATGTCAAGTTGATCGGCCAGATAAAATGATCTTCTAAACTGATCATTGATGCTCATTCAGTAAAGGCTTATAAATAAAGGACAATGCATGGAAAGATGCAGTTTTGGATAGATTGGATTACTTGGCCGCTTTGTCAAATCTATTTTTGTCTCAAATTTTGTCAAAAATATAGAAAATTGAGCTAGCTTAACGTGGACATTGGATTCATGTCATTCTGAGTTATAAATAAGATGTTACAGACGATATTGTGCAAACATGTCAAGTTGATCGGGCTGTTAAAATGATCATTGATGCTCATTGAGTAAAGTCTTATAAATGAAGCACAATGCACGGCATGGCGCAATTTTAGATAGATTGGATTACTTGGACGCTTTGTAGAATCTATTTTTGTCTCAAATTTTGTCACAATATAGAAAATTGAGCTAGGTTAACGTGTGCTTTGGATTTGTGTCATTCTGAGCTCTAAATCAAAAATTACGGACGATTTAGTGCGGACATGTTAAGTTGATCGGCCAGTTAAAATGATAATTCTAAACTGATTATTGATGCTCATTGAGTAGAGGCTTATAAATAAAGCACAATGAATGGAAAGACGCAGTTTGGGATAGATTGGAGTACTTGGATGTTTTGTCGAATCTATTTTTGTTTCAAATTTTGCCACAATATAGAAAATTGAGAGCTAGCTTAATGTGGGCATTGGATTCTTGTCATTTTGAGTTATAAATCAAAAGTTACGGACGATATAGTGTTGACATGTCAAATTGATCGGCCAGTTAAAATGATCATTCTAAACTGATCATTGATGCTCATTGAGTAAAGGCTGATAAATAAAGCACAATGCATGGCATGACGCAGTTTTGGATAGATTGGAATTCTTGGATGCTATGTGGAATCTATTTCTGTCTCAAATTTTGTCACAATATAGAAAATTGAGCTAGGTTAACGTGTGGGCTTTGGATTTGTGTCATTCTGAGCTCTAAATCAAAAGTTTCGGACGATTTAGTGTGGACATGTCAAGTTGATCGGCCAGTTAAAATGATCATTCTAAACTGATCATTGATGCCCATTGAGTAAAGGCTTATAAATAAAGCACAATGCATGGCATGACGCAGTTTTGGATAGATTGGATTACTTGGATGATTTGTCGAATCTATTTCTGTCTCAAATGTTGTCAGAAGATAGAAAATTGAACAAGGTTAACATGTGCTTCGGATTTGTGTCATTTTGAGTTCTAAATATAAAGTTACGGACGATTTAGTGTAGACCTGTCAAGTTGATCGACCAGTTAAAATGATCATTCTAAACTGATCATTGATGTTTATTGAGTAAAGGCTTATAGATTAAGCAGAATGCATGGCAAGACGCAGTTCTGGATAGATTGGATTACTTGGACCCTTTATGGAATCTATTATTGTCTCAAATTTTGGCACATTAAAGAAACTTGAGCTAGCGTAACGTCGGCATTGGATTCGTTTCATTCTAAGTTATAAATCAAATGTTAAGGACAATATAGTGCAGACATGTCAAGTTGAACGGACAGTTAAAATGATCATTCTAAACTAGTAATTGATGCTCATTGAGTAAGGGCTTATAAATGAGGCGTAATGCATGACATCACACAGTTTTGGATAGACTGGATTACTTGGATGCTTTGTCGTATCTATTTCTGTATGAAATTTGTCATAGTATAGAAAATCGAGCTAGCTTAACATGGGTTTTGGATTTGTGTCATTCTGAACTATAAATAAAAAAAATTACGGACGATTTAGTGTGGACATGTCAAATTTATCGGCTAGTAAAATGATCGTTCTTAACTGATCACTGGTGCTTAATGACTTGAGGCTTACAAATGAAGCATAATGCATGACATCAAGTTGTTTGACATAGAGTGGATAACATGGTAACTTTGTCGTATCTATTTCTGTCTCAAAATTTATCACAATATAGAAACTTGAGCTAGCTTAACGTGGGCATTGGATTCGTGTCATTCTGAGCTCTAAATCAAAAGTCATGGATGATTTATTGCATACCTGTCAAGGTTATCGGCCAGTTAATATGATCATTCTAAACTGATAATTGGTGTTCATTGAGTAAATGCTTATAAATGAAGCATAATGCATGGCATCATGCATTTGGGGATATATTGGATTACTTGGAGGCTTTGTCGTATAGATTTTTATCTCAAAACTTTTCACAATATAGAAAATTGAGCTTGCATAACGTGGGCATTGGATTTGTGTCTTTCTTAGCTATAAATCAAAAGTTACAGACAATCTAGTACATACATATCCAGTTGATCGGCCAGTTAAAATTATCATTCTAAACTGATCATTGATGCTCATTGAGTAAAGTCGTATAAATGAAACACAATGCATGGCATCACGTAGTTTTGGATAGATTGGATTACTTGGACTATTTCTCATATCTATTTCTATCTCAAATTTGGTCACAATATAGAAAATTGAGGTAGCTTAACGTGGGGATTAGTTTCGTGTCATTCTGAGCTATTAATCAAAAGTAGTGACGATTTAGTGCAAACATGTCAAGTTGATCGGCCAGTTAAAATGATCATTCTTAAATGATCATTGGTGTTTATTAAGCTGAGGCTTATAAATGAAGCATAATGCATGGCATCACGTAGTTCGGAATAGATTGGATAACATGGATGCATTGTTTTATCTATTTCTGCCTCAAAATATATCTCAATATAGAAACTTGAGCAAGCTTAACGTGGGCATTGGTTTCGTGCCATCCTGAGCTCTAAATCAAAAGTTAGGGACGATTTAGTGCAAACATGTCAAGGTTATCAGCCAGTTAATTTGATCATTTTAAATTGATCATTGGTGCACACTGAGTAAAGGCTTATAAATGAATCAGAATGCATGGAATCACGCAGTTTTGGATCGATTTGATTACTCTGACGCTTTGTCGTATCTATTTCTATCTCTCATTTTGACATAATATAGAAAATTGAGCTAACTTAACGTGTTCATTGGATTTTTGTCATTCTGAAATATAAATCAAAAGTTGCGGACGATTTAGTGCGGATATGTCAAGTTGTTCGGCTAGTTAAAATGATCATTCTTAACTGATCATTGGTGCTTATTGAGTTGAGGCTTACAAATGAAGCATAATTCATGGCATCGCGCAGTTCAGGATAGATTGGATAACTTGGATGCTTTGTCGTATCAATTTCTGTCTGTAACTTTGTCATAATATAGAAAATTGAGCTAGCTTAACGTGAACATTGGATTTGTGTCATTCTGAACTTTAAATCAAATGTTTCGGATGATTTAGTGCATACATGTCAAGTTGATCGACCAATTAAAATGATCATTCTAAACGTATCATTGATGCTCATTGAGTAAGGGCTTATAAATGAATCACAATGTATGACATCATGCAGTTTTGGATACATTGGATTACTTGGATGCTTTGTCGTTTCTAATTTTAACTCAAATTTTGTCACAATATAGAAATTGAGCGAGCTTATCATGGGCTTTAAATTTGTGTTTTCTGACCTCTAAATCAATAGTTACGGATGATTTAGTGCAAACATATCAAGTCTATCGGCCAGTTAAAATGATCATTCTTAACTGATCTTTGGTGCTTATTCAGTTGAGGCTTATAAATGAAGCATAATGAATGGCATCACACAGTTTGGGATAGACTGGATAACCTGGTTGCTTTGCCGTATCTATTTCTGTTTCTAACTTTGTCATAATATAGAAAATTGAGCTTGCTTAACGTGAGCATTGGACTTGTGTCATTCTGAACTTTAAATCAAATGTTTCGGACGATTTAGTGTAGATATGTCAAGTTGATCGACCAATTAAAATGATCATTCTAAGCGTATCATTGATGCTCATTGAGTAAGGGCTTATAAATGAATCACAATGTATGACATCCTGCAGTTTTGGATACATCGAATTACTTGTACGATTTGTCGTATCTATTTTTGTCTCAAATTTTGACACAATATAGAAAATTGAGCGAGCTTATCATGGGCTTTAAATTTGTGTTTTCCTGAGCTCTAAATCAATTGTTATGGATAATTTAGTGCGAACATATCAAGTCTATCGGCTAGTTAAAATGATCATTCTTAACAGATCATTGGTGCTTATTCAGCTGAGGCTTATAAATGAAGCATAATGCATGGCATCACGCAGTTTGGGAGATTGGATAACTTGGTTGCTTTGTGGTATCTATTTCTATCTCTAACTTAGTCATAATATAGAAAATTCAGCTTGCTTAATGTAAGCATATGATTTGTGCCATTCCGAACTTTAACGTTTTGGATGATTTAGTCCAGACATGTCAAGTTGATTGACCAATTAAAATGATCATTCTAAACGTATCATTGATGTTCATTGAGTAAGGGCTTATAAATGAATCACAATGCATGACATCCTGCAGTTTTGGATACAATAGATTACTTGGACGCTTTGTCATATCTATTTTTGTCTCCAATTTTGTCACAATATAGAAAATTGAGCAAGCTTATCATGGGCTTTTAATTTATGTTTTTCTGAACTTAAATCAATAGTTATGGACGATTAAGTGCGAACATATCAAGTCTATCGGCCAGTTAAAATGATCATTCCTAAATGATCATTGGTGCTTATTCAGTTGAGGCATATAAATGAAGCATAATGCATGGCATCACGCAGTTTGGGATAGATTGGATAACTTGGTTGCTTTGTCGTATCTATTTCTGTACCAAAATTTGTCACATTATAGAAACCTGAGCTAGCTTAACGTGAGCATTGATTTTGTATCATTCTGAGCTGTAAAACAAAAGTTAGGGAGGATAAAGTGCAAACATGTCAAGTTGATCGGCCAATTAAGATGATCATTCTTAATTGATCATTGGTGCTTATGGAGTTGAGGCTTATAAATAAAGTATAATGCATGGCATCACGTAGTTCGGGATAGATTGGATACTTTGGAGGTTTGTTGTATATATTTCTGCCTAAAAAAATACTTCACAATATAGAAACTTGAGCTAGCTTATCGTGGGCAATGGTTTCGTGTCATTCTAAGCTCTAAATCAAAAGTTAGGGACAATTTAGTGCAAACAAGTAAAGGTTATCGGCGAGTTATTTTGATCATTCTGAACTGATCATTGGTGCACACTGAGTAAAGGCTTATAAATTAAGAAAATGTGTGGCATCACGCATTTGTGGATAGATTTGATTACTTGGACGCGATTACTTGGACGCTTTGTCATATCTATTTCTATCTCTCATTTTGTCACAATATAGAAAACTGAGCTATCTTAACATGGGCATTGGGTTTTGTGTCATTTTGAACTATAAAATGAAAAGTTACGCACGATTTAGTGCAGACATGTCATGTTGATCGGCCAGTTAAAATGATTATTCTTAACTGATCATTGGTGATTATTGAGTTAAGGCTTATAAATGAAGCATAATGTATGGCATCACGCATTTTGGGATAGATTGGATAACTTGGATGCTTTTCGTATCTATTTCTGTCTATAATTTTGTCACAATATAGAAAATTGAGCTAGCTTAACGTGGGCATTGGTTTCGTGTCATTCTGAGCTCTAAATCAAAAGTTACTGACGATTTAGTGCAGACATGTCAAGTTAATCGGCCAGTTAAGGTGATTATTATTAACTGATGATTGGTGCTTATTGAGTTGAGGCTTATAAATGAAACATAATCTATGGCATCACGTAGTTCAGGATAGATTGGATAACTTGGATGCTTGGTTGTATCTATTTGTGCCTCAAAATATGTCATATTATAGAAACTTGAGCAAGCTTAACGTGGACATTGGTTTCGTGTCATTATGAGCTCTAAATCAAGGTTAGGGACGATTTAGTGCAAACATGTCAAGGTTATCGGCCAGTTCATTTGATCATTCTAAACTGATCATTGGTGCACACTGAGTAAAGGATTATAAATGAAGCATAATGCATGGAATCACGCAGTTTTGTATAGATTTGATTACTTAGACGCTTTGTCTTATCTATTTTTATCTTTCATTTAGGCACAATATAGAAAATTGAGCTAGCGTAACGTGGGCATTGGATTTTTTTCATTCTGAACTATAAATCGAAAGTTACGGACGATTTAGTGCGGACATGTCAAGTTGATCAGACAGTTAAAATGATCATTCTTAACTGATCATTGGCGCTTATTGAGTTGAGGCTTATAAATGAAGCATAATGTATGGCATCATGCAGTTTGGGATTGATTGTAAAACTTGGATGCTTTGTCGTATCAATTTGTGTCCCTAAATTTTTCAAAATATTGAAAATTGAGCTAGCATAACAAGAGAATTGGATTCGGGTCATTCGGAACTATAAATCAAAAGTTTTGGAGGATTTAGTGTAGACATGTCAAATTGATCGACCAGTTAAAATGATCATTCTCAACTGATCATTGATGCTCATTGAGAAAGGACTTATAAATGAAGCACAATGCATGACATCTTGTAGTTTCGGATAGGTTGGATTACTTGGACGATTTGTTGTATCTGTTTTTGTCTCAAATTTTGTCAAAATATAGAAAATTGAATGAGCTTACTGTGGGCTTTGAATTTGTGTTTTTTTCTGAGCTCTAAATCAAAGGTTATGGACGATTTAGTGCGGACATGTCAAGTCTATCGGCTAGTTAAAATGATCATTTTTAACTGTTCAGTGGTGCTTATTCTGTTGAGGCTTATAAATGAAGTATAATGCATGGCATCACGCAGTTCGGGATAGATTGGATTACTTGGTTGCTTTGTCGTATATATTTCTGTCTTAAAATTTTCACAATATTGAAATTTGAGCTAGCTTAACGTGGGCATTGGATTCGTGTCATTCTGAGCTCTAAATCAAAACTGACGGTCGATTTAGTGCAAACATGTCGAGGTTATCGACCAGTTAATTTGATCATTCAAAACTAATCATTGGTGCTTATTGAGTAAAGGCTTATGAATGAAGTATAATGCATAGCATCATGCATTTTTGGATAGATTTGATTACATGTATGCTTTGTTGTATCTATTTCTGTACCAAAATTTTTCACAATATAGAAAATTGAGCTAGCTTAACGTGGGCATTGGATTCATGTCTTTCTGAGCTACAAATCAAGAGTTACGGATGATTTAGTGCAGGCAAGTCAAGTTGATCGACCAGTTCAAATCATCATTCTAAATTGATCATTGATGTTCGTTGAGTAAAAGCTTATAAATGAAGCACAATGCATGGCATCACGTAGTTTTCGATAGATTAGTTTAGTTGGACGCCTTGTCATATCTATTTGTGTCTCAAAATTTGTCACAACATTGTAACTTGAGCAAGCTTAACGTGGGCATTGGATTCGTGTCATTCTGAGCTATAAATCAAAGTGAGGGACGATTTGATGCAGACATGTCAAGTTGATCGGCTAGTTAAGATGATCATTCTTAATTGATCATTGGTGCTTATATAGTTGAGGCTTATAAATGAAGCATAATGCATGGCGTCACACATTTCGGGATAGATTGGATAACTTGGATGCTTTGTGGTGTCTATTTCTGCCTAAAAATTTGTCACATTATAGAAGCTTGAGCAAGCTTAACGTGGACATTGGATTCGTGTCATTATGAGCTTTAAATCAAAAGGAAGGGACAATTTAGTGCTGACATGTCAAGGTTATCGACCAGTTCATTTGATCATTCTAAACAGATCACTGGTGCACGATGAGTAAAGGATTATAAATGAAGCATAATGCATGGCATCACACAGTTTTGGATAGATTTGATTACTTGGACGCTTTGTCGTATCTATTTTTATCTCTCATTTTGACACAATATAATAAATTGAGCTATCTCGACGTGGGCATTGGATTTTTGTCATTCTGAACTATAAATCATATGTTACGGATGATTTATTGCTGACATGTCAAGTTGATTGGCCTATTAAAATGTTCATTCTTAACTGATCATTAGTGCTTATTGAGTTGAGGCTTATAAATGAAGCATAATGCATGGCATCACACAGTTTGGGGTAGAATGGATTACTTGGATTGTTTTTCGTATATATTTTTGTCTCAAATTTTGTCACAATATAGTAAATTGAGCTAGTTTAACGTGGGCATTAGATTCGTGTCACTCTGAACTATAAATCAAAATTTATGGACGAATTAGTGTAGACATGTCAAGTTGATCAGGCAGGTAAAATGATCAATCTTAACTGATCATTGGTGTTTATTGAGTTGAGGCTTATAAACGAAGCATAATGCATGGCATCACGTAGTTTGGGACAAATTGGATAATTTGTACGCTTTGTCGTATCTATTTCTGTATCAAAAGTTTTCACAATATAGAAACTTGAGCTAGCTTATCGTGGGCACTGGATTCGTGTCATTCTAAGCTATAAATCAAAAGTTTCGGACGATTCAGTGCGTACGTGTCAAGTTGATCAACCAGTTCAAATGATCATTCTAAACTGATCATTGATGCTCATTGAGTAAAGGCTTATAAATGAAGCACAATGCATGGCATCACGTACTTTTGGATAGATTAAATTAATTGGAATTTTTGTCGTATCTATTTCTATCTCAAAATTTGTCACAATATAAGAAATTGAGCAAGCTTAACGTGGATATTGGATTCGTGTCATTCTGAGCTATAAATCAATAGTTACGGACGATTTAGTGCAGATATGTCAAGTTGATCGGCTAGTTAAGATGACCATTCTTAACTGAACATTGGTGCTTATTGAGTTGAGGTATATCAATGAAGCATAATGCATGACATCACACATTTTGGGATAGATTGGATAACTTGGATGCTTTGTCGTATCTATTTCTGCCTCAAAATTTGTCACAATATAGAAACTTGAGCTAGCCAAACATGGGCATTAGTTTCGTGTCATTCTGAGCTCTAAATCAATAGTTTGGGACGATTAAGTGAAAACATGTCAAGTTGATCGGCCAGTTAAGATGATCATTCTTAACTGATCATTGGTGCTTATTGAGTTGAGGCTTATAAATGAAGCATATTGCATGGCATCACGTTTTTCAGGATAGATTGGATAACTTAGAGGTTTGTTATATCTATTTCTGCCTCAAAATTTGTCACAATATAGAAACTTGAGGTAGCTTAACATGGGCATTGGTTTCGTGTCATTATGAGCTCCAAATCAAAAGTTTGGGACGATTTAGTGCAAACATGTCAAGGTTATCGACCAGTTCATTTGATCATTCTTAACTGATCATTGTTGCACACTGAGTAAAAGATTATAAATGAAGCATAATGCATGGCATCACGCAGATTTGGATAGATTTGATTACTTGGACGCTGTGTTGTATCTATTTTTGTCTCTCATTTTGACACATTATAGAAAATTGAGCTATCTTGATGTGGGCATTGGATTTTTGTCATTCATTCTGAACTATAACTCATATGTTACGAACGATTTGGTGCTGACATGTCAAGTTGATCGGCCTATTAAAATGATCATTCGTAACTGATCATTAGTGCTTATTGAGTTGAAGCTTATAAATGAAGCATAATGCATGGCATCACGCAGTTTGGGGTAGAATGAATTACTTGGATTGTTTTTAGTATCTATTTATGTCTCAAATTTATTCACAATATAGGAAATTTAGCTAGCTTAACGTGGGCATTAGATTCATGTCACTCTGAACTATAAATCAAATGTTATGGACGATTTAATGTAGACAAGTCAAGTTGATCAGACAGTTAAAATGATCATTATTAACTGATCATTGGTGCTTATTGAGTTGAGGCTTATAAATGAAGAATGATGCATGGTATGACGCAGTTCGGGACAGATTGGATAACTTGGACGCTTTGTTGTATCTATCTCGGTCTCAAAATTTTTCACAATATAGAAACTTGGGGTAGCATAACGTGGGCACAAGATTCGTGTCATTCTGAGCGATAAATCAAAAGTTACAGACGATTTAGAGCAGCCATGTCAAGTTGATGGACTAGTTCAAATGATCATTCTAAATTTATCATTGATGCTCATTGAGTAAAGGCTTATAAATGAAGCACAATGCATGGCATCACGTAGTTTTGTATAGATTGGATTACTTGGACGCTTTGTCGTATCTATTTTTGTCTCAAAATTTGTAACAATATAAGAAATTGAGCAAGCTTAACGTGGATATTGGATTCGTGTCATTCTGAGCTATAAATCAATAGTTATGGACGATTTAGTGCAGATATGTCAAGTTGATCGGCTAGTTAAGATGACCATTGTTAACTGAACATTGGTGCTTATTGAGTTGAGGTATATCAATGAAGCATAATGCATGACATCACGCATTTCGGGATAGATTGGATAACTTGGATGCTTTGTCGTATCTACTTCTGCCTCAAAATTTGTCACAATATAGAAACTTGAGCTAGCCAAACATGGGCATTAGTTTCGTGTCATTCTGAGCTCTAAATCAAAAGTTTGGGACGATTAAGTGAAAACATGTCAAGTTGATCGGCCAGTTAAGATGATCATTCTTAACTGATCATTGGTGTTTACTGAGTTGAGGATTATAAATGAAGCATATTGCCTGGCCTCACGTTTTTCACGATAGATTGGATAACTTGGAGGTTTGTTATATCTATTTCTGTCTCAAAATTTGTCACAATATAGAAACTTGAGCTAGCTTAACGTAGGCATTGGTTTCGTGTCATTATGAGCTTCAAATCAAAAGTTAGGGACGATTTAGCAAACATGTCAAGGTTATCGGCCAGTTCATTTGATCATTCTAAACTGATAATTTATGCACACTGAGTAAAGGATTATAAATGAAGCATAATGCATGGAATCACGCAGTTTTGGATAGATTTGTTTACTTGGATGCTTTGTCGTATCTATTTTTATCTCTCATTTTGACACAATATAGTAAATTGAGCTATCTTGACGTGGGCATTGGATTTTTGTCATTCTGAGCTACAAATCATATGTTACGGACGATTTAGTGCTGACATGTCAAGTTGATCGGCCTATTAAAATGTTAATTCTTAACTGATCATTAGTGCTTATTTAGTTGAGGCTTATAAATGAAGCATAATGCATGGCATCACACAGTTTGGGGTAGAATGAATTACTTGGATTGTTTTTTGTATCTATTTCTGTCACAAATTTTGTCACAATATAGTAAATTGAGCTAGCTTAACGTGCGCCTGAGATTCGTGTCATTCTGAACTATAAATCAAAAGTTATGGATGAATTAGTGTAGACATGTCAAGTTGATCAGGCAGTTAAAATGATCAATCTTAACTGATCATTGGTGTTTGTTGAGTTGAGGCTTATAAATGAAGCATAAGGCATGGCATCACGCAGTTTGGGACAAATTGGATAATTTGTTCGCTTTTTCGTATCTATTTTTGTATCAAAATTTTCACAATATAGAAACTTGAGCTAGCTTAACGTGGGCACTGGATTCGTATCATTCTAAGCAATAAATCAAAAATTTTGGACGATTTAGTGAGTACATGTCAAGTTGATCAACCAGTTCAAATGATTATTCTAAACTGATCATTGATGCTCATTGAGTAAAGGCTTATAAATGAAGCACAATGCATGGCATCACATTGTTTTGGGTAGATTAGATTAATTGGACTCTTTGTCGTATCTATTTTTGTCTCAAAAATTTGTCACAATATAATAAATTGAGCAAGCTTAACGTGGGAATTGGATTCGTGTCATTCTGAGCTATAAATCAAAAGTTCTGGACGATTAGGTGAAAACATGTCAATTTGATCGGCGAGTTAAGATGATCATTCTTAACTGATCATTGGTGTTTTCTAAGTTGAGGCTTATAAATGAAGCATATTGCCTGGCCTCACGTTTTTCACGATAGATTGGATAACTTGGAGGTTTGTTATATCTATTTCTTCCTCAAAATTTGTCACAATATAGAAACTTGAGCTAGCATAACGTGGGCATTGGTTTCGTGTCATTATGAGTTCCAAATCAAATGTTAGGGACGATTTAGTGCAAACATGTTAAGGTTATCGGCCAGTTCATTTGATCATTCTAAACTGATAATTTATGCACACTGAGTAAAGGATTATAAATGAAGCATAATGCATGGAATCACGCAGTTTTGGATAGATTTGATTACTTGGATGCTTTGTCGTATCTATTTTTATCTCTCATTTTGACACAATTTAGTAAATTGAGCTATCTTGACGTGGGCATTGGATTTTTGTCATTTTGAACTCTAAATCATATGTTACGGACGATTTAGTGCTGACATGTCAAGTTGATCAGCCTATTAAAATGTTCATTCTTAACTGATCATTAGTGCTTATTTAGTTGAGGCTTATAAATGAAGCATAATGCATGGCATCACACAGTTTGGGGTAGAATGAATTACTTGGATTGTTTTTCGTATCTATTTCTGTCACAAATTTTGTCACAATATAGTAAATTGAGCTAACTTAACGTGGGCATGAGATTCGTGTCATTCTGAACTATAAATCAAAAATTATGGACGAATTGGTGTATACATGTCAAGTTGATCAGGCAGTTAAAATGATCAATCTTAACTGATCATTTGTGTTTATTGAGTTGAGGCTTATAAATAAAGCATAATGCATGGCATCACGCAGTTTGGGACAAATTGGATAATTTGTACGCTTTTTCGTATCTATTTTTGTATCAAAATTTTCACAATATAGAAACTTGAGCTAGCTTAACGTGGGCACTGGATTAGTGTCATTCTAAGCAATAAATCAAAAATTTTGGACGATTCAGTGCGTACATGTCAAGTTGATCAACCAGTTCAAATGATTATTCTAAACTGATCATTGATGCTCATTGAGTAAAGTCTTAGAAATGAAGCACAATGCATGGCATCACATTGTTTTGGGTAGATTAGATTAATTGGACTCTTTGTCGTATCTATTTTTGTATCAACATTTGTCACAATATAATAAATTGAGCAAGCTTAACGTGGGAATTGGATTCGTGTCATTCTGAGCTATAAATCAAAAGGTTTGGACGATTAAGTGAAAACATGTCAATTTCATCGGCGAGTTAAGATGATCATTCTTAACTGATCATTGGTGTTTACTAAGTTGAGGCTTATAAATGAAGCATATTTCCTGATCTCACGTTTTTCACGATAGATTGGATAACTTGGAGGTTTATTATAATTATTTCTGCCTCAAAATTTTTCACAATATAGAAACTTGAGCTAGCTTAACGTGGGCATTGGTTTCATGTCATTATGAGCTCCAAATCAAAAGTTAGGGACGATTTAGTGCAAACATGTCAAGGCTATCGGCCAGTTCATTTGATCATTCTAAACTGATAATTTATGCACACTGAGTAAAGGATTATAAATGAAGCATAATGCATGGAATCACGCAGTTTTGGATAGATTTGATTACTTGGATGCTTTGTCGTATCTATTTTTATCTCTCATTTTGACACAATTTAGTAAATTGAGCTATCTTGACGTGGGCATTGGATTTTTGTCATTCTGAACTATAAATCATATGTTACGGACGATTTAGTGCTGATATGTCAAGTTGATCGGCCTATTAAAATGTTCATTCTTAACTGATCATTAGTGCTTATTTAGTTGAGGCTTATAAATGAAGCATAATGCATGGCATCACACAGTTTGGGGTAGAATGAATTACTTGGATTGTTTTTCGTATCTCTTTATGTCACAAATTTTGTCACAATATAGTAAATTGAGCTAGCTTAACGTGGGCATGAGATTCGTGTCATTCTGAACTATAAATAAAATGTTATGGACGAATTAGTGTAGACATGTCATGTTAATCAGGCAGTTAAAATGATCAATCTTAACTGATCATTGGTGTTTATTGAGTTGAGGCTTATAAATGAGGCATAATGCATGGCATCAAGCAGTTGGGGACAAATTGGATAATTTGTACGCTTTTTTGTATCTATTTTTATATCAAAATTTTCACAATATAGAAACATGAGCCGGCTTAACGTGGGCACTGGATTCGTGTCATTATAAGCAATAAATCAAAAGTTTTGGAGGATTTAGTGTGTACATGTCAAGTTGATCAACCAGTTCAAATGATTATTCTAAACTGATCATTGATGCTAATTGAGTAAAGGCTTATAAATGAAGCACAATGCATGACATCACATTGTTTTGGGTAGATTAGATTAATTGGACTCTTTGTCGAATCTATTTTGTCTCAAAATTTGTCACAATATAATAAATTGAGCAAGCTTAACGTGGGAATTGGATTCGTGTCATTCTGAGCTATAAATCAAAAGTTTTGGACGATTAAGTGAAAACATGTCAATTTGTTCGGCGAGTTAAGATGATCATTCTTAACTGATCATTGGTGTTTACTAAGTTGAGGCTTATAAATGAAGCATATTTCCTGATCTCACGTTTTTCACGATAGATTGGATAACTTGGAGGTTTATTATAATTATTTCTGCCTCAAAATTTTTCACAATATAGAAACTTGAGCTAGCTTAACGTGGGCATTGGTTTCATGTCATTATGAGCTCCAAATCAAAAGTTAGGGACGATTTAGTGCAAACATGTCAAGGCTATCGGCCAGTTCATTTGATCATTCTAAACTGATAATTTATGCACACTGAGTAAAGGATTATAAATGAAGCATAATGCATGGAATCACGCAGTTTTGGATAGATTTGATTACTTGGACGCTTTGTCTTATCTATTTTTATCTCTCATTTTGACACAATATAGTAAATTGAGCTATCTTGACGTGGGCATTGGATTTTTGTCATTCTGAACTATAAATCATATGTTACGGACGATTTAGTGCTGACATGTCAAGTTGATCGGCCAATTAAAATGTTCATTCTTAACTGATCATTAGTGCTTATTGAGTTGAGGTTTATAAATGAAGCATAATGCATGGCATCAAACAGTTTGGGGTAGAATGAATTACTTGGATTGTTTTTCGTATCTATTTCTGTCACAAATTTTGTCCCAATATAGTAAATTGAGCTAGCTTAACGTGGGCATTGGTTTCGTGTCATTATGAGCTCCAAATCAAAAGTTAGGGATGATTTATTGCAAACATGTCAAGGTTAACGGCCAGTTCATTTGATCATTCTAAACTGATAATTTATGCACACTGAGTAATGGATTATAAATGAAGCATAATGCATGGAATCACGCAGTTTTGGATAGATTTGATTACTTGGATGCTTTGTCGTATCTATTTTTATCTCTCATTTTGACACAATATAGTAAATTGAGCTATCTTGACGTGGGCATTGGATTTTTGCCATTCTGAACTATAAATCATATATTACGGACAATTTAGTGCTGACATGTCAAGTTGATAGGCCTATTAAAATGTTCATTCTTAACTGATCATTAGTTCTTATTTAGTTGAGGCTTATAAATGAATCATAATGCATGGCATCACACAGTTTGGGGTAGAATGAATTACTTGGATTGTTTTTCGTATCTATTTCTGTCACAAATTTTGTCACAATATAGTAAATTGAGCTAGCTTAACGTGGGCATGAGATTCGTGTCATTCTGAACTATAAATCAAAAGTTATGGACAAATTAGTGTAGACATGTCAAGTTGATCAGGCAGTTAAAATGATCAATCTTAACTGATCATTGGTGTTTATTGAGTTGAGGCTTATAAATGAAGCATAATGCATGGCATCACGCAGTTTGGGACAAATTGGATAATTTGTACGCTTTTTTGTATCTATTTTTGAATCAAAATTTTCACAATATAAAAACTTGAGCTAGCTTAACGTGGGCACTGGATTCGTGTCATTCTAAGCAATAAATCAAAAGTTTTGGACGATTTAGTGCGTACATGTCAAGTTGATCAACCAGTTCAAATGATTATTCTAAACTGATCATTGATGCTCATTGAGTAAAGGCTTATAAATGAAGCAAAATGCATGGCATCACATTGTTTTTGGTAGATTAGATTAATTGGACTCTTTGTCGTATCTATTTTTGTCCCAAAACATGTCACAATATAATAAATTGAGCACGCTTAACGTGGGAATTGGATTCAAGTCATTCTGAGCTATAAATCAAAAGTTTTGGACGATTAAGTGAAAACATGTCAAGTTGATCGGCCAGTTAAGATGATCATTCTTAACTGATCATTGGTGTTTACTGAGTTGAGGCTTATAAATGAAGCATATTGCCTGGCCTCACGTTTTTCACGATAGATTGGATAACTTGGAGGTTTGTTATATCTATTTCTGCCTCAAAATTTGTCACAATATAGAAACTTGAGCTAGCTTAACGTGGGCATTGGTTTCGTGTCATTATGAGCTCCAAATCAAAAGTTAGGGACGATTTAGTGCAAACATGTCAAGGTTATCGGCCAGTTCATTTGATCATTCTAAACTGATAATTTATGCACACTGAGTAAAGGATTATAAATGAAGCATAATGCATGGAATCACGCAGTTGTGGATAGATTTGATTACTTGTATGCTTTGTCTTATCTATTTTTTTCTCTCATTTTGACACAATATAGTAAATTGAGCTATCTTGACGTGGGCATTGGATTTTTGTCATTCTGAACTATAAATCATATGTTACGGACGATTTAGTGCTGACATGTCAAGTTGATCGGCCTATTAAAATGTTCATTCTTAACTGATCATTAGTGCTTATTTAGTTGAGGCTTATAAATGAAGCATAATGCATGGCATCACACAGTTTGGGGTAGAATGAATTACTTGGATTGTTTTTCGTATCTATTTCTGTCACAAATTTTGTCACAATATAGTAAATTGAGCTAGCTTAACGTGGGCATGAGATTCGTGTCATTCTGAACTATAAATCAAAAGTTTGGGACGATTAAGTGAAAACATGTCAAGTTGATCGGCCAGTTAAGATTATCATTCTTAACTGATCATTGGTGTTTACTGAGTTGAGGCTTATAAATGAAGCATATTGCCTGGCCTTACGTTTTTCATGATAGATTGGATAACTTGGGGGTTTGTTATATCTATTTCTGCCTCAAAATTTGTCACAATATAGAAACTTGAGCTAGCTTAACGTGGGCATTGGTTTCGTGTCATTATGAGCTCCAAATCAAAAGTTAGGGACGATTTAGTGCAAACATGTCAAGGGTATCGGCCAGTTCATTTGATCATTCTAACTGATAATTTATGCACACTGAGTAAAGGAATATAAATGAAGCATAATGCATGGAATCACGCAGTTTTTGATAGATTTGATTACTTGGGCGCTTTGTCGTATCTATTTTTATCTCTCATTTTGAGACAATATAGTAAATTGAGCTATCTTGACGTGGGCGTTGGATTTTTGTCATTCTGAACTACAAATCATATGTTACGGACGATTTAGTGCTGACATGTCAAGTTGATCG
Source organism: Pugionium cornutum (assembly GCA_018901935.1). Classification (NCBI taxonomy): domain Eukaryota; kingdom Viridiplantae; phylum Streptophyta; class Magnoliopsida; order Brassicales; family Brassicaceae; genus Pugionium; species Pugionium cornutum. Next base: position 11,530,731 of record CM032165.1, on the reverse strand, counting down.
GCCTATTAAAATGTTCATTCTTAACTGATCATTAGTGCTTATTTAGTTGAGGCTTATAAATGAAGCATAATGTATGGCATCACACAGTTTGGGGTAGAATGAATTACTTGGATTGTTTTTCGTATCTATTTCTGTCACAAATTTTGTCACAATATAGTAAATTGAGCTAACTTAACGTGGGCATGAGATTCGTGTCATTCTGAACTATAAATCAAAAGTTATGGACGAATTAGTGTAGACATGTCAAGTTGATCAGGCAGTTAAAATGATCAATCTTAACTGATCATTTGTGTTTATTGAGTTGAGGCTTATAAATGAAGCATAATGCATGGCATCACGCAGTTTGGGACAAATTGGATAATTTGTACGCTTTTTCGTATCTATTTTTGTATCAAAATTTTCACAATATAGAAACTTGAGCTAGCTTAACGTGGGCACTGGATTCGTGTCATTCTGAGCAATAAATCAAAAATTTTGGACGATTCAGTGCGTACATGTCAAGTTGATCAACCAGTTCAAATGATTATTCTAAACTGATCATTGATGCTCATTGAGTAAAGGCTTATAAATGAAGCACAATGCATGGCATCACATTGTTTTGGGTAGATTAGATTAATTGGACTCTTTGTCGTATCTATTTTTGTATCAAAATTTGTCACAATATAATAAATTGAGCACGCTTAACGTGGGAATTGGATTCGTGTCATTCTTAGCTATAAATCAAAAGTTTTGGACGATTAAGTGAAAACATATCAAGTTGATCGGCCAGTTAAGATGATCATTCTTAAATGATCATTGGTGTTTACTGAGTTGAGGCTTATAAATGAAGCATATTGCCTGGCCTCACGTTTTTCACGATAGATTGGATAACTTGGAGGTTTGTTATATCTATTTCTGCCTCAAAATTTGTCACAATATAGAAACTTGAGCTAGCTTAACGTGGGCATTGGTTTCGTGTCGTTATGAGCTCCAAATCAAAAGTTAGGGACGATTTAGTGCAAACATGTCAAGGTTATCGGCCAGTTCATTTGATCATTCTAAACTGATAATTTATGCACACTGAGTAAAGGATTATAAATGAAGCATAATTCATGGAATCATGCTGTTGTGGATAGATTTGATTACTTGGATGCTTTGTCTTATCTATTTTTTTCTCTCATTTTGACACAATATAGTAAATTGAGCTATCTTGACGTGGGCATTGGATTTTTGTCATTCTGAACTATAAATCATATGTTACGGACGATTTAGTGCTGACATGTCAAGTTGATCGGCCTATTAAAATGTTCATTCTTAACTGATCATTAGTGCTTATTTAGTTGAGGCTTATAAATGAAGCATAATGCATGGCATCACACAGTTTGGGGTAGAATGAATTACTTGGATTGTTTTTCGTATCTATTTCTGTCTCAAATTTTATCACAATATAGTAAATTGAGCTAGCTTAACGTGGGCATTAGATTCGTGTCATTCTGAACTATAAATCAAAAGTTATGGACGAATTAGTGTAGACATGTCAAGTTGATCAGGCAGTTAAAATGATCAATCTTAACTGATCATTTGTGTTTATTGAGTTGAGGCTTATAAATAAAGCATAATGCATGGCATCACGCAGTTTGGGAAAAAATTGATAATTTGTACGCTTTTTCGTATCTATTTTTGTATCAAAATTTTCACAATATAGAAACTTGAGCTAGCTTAACGTGGGCACTGGATTCGTGTCATTCTAAGCAATAAATCAAAAGTTTTGAACGATTTAGTGCGTACATGTCAAGTTGATCAACCGGTTCAAATGATTATTCTAAACTGATCATTGATGCTCATTGAGTAAAGGCTTATAAATGAAGCACAATGCATGGCATCACATTGTTTTGGGTAGATTAGATTAATTGGACTCTTTGTCATATCTATTTTTGTCTCAAAATATATCACAATATAATAAATTGAGCAAGCTTAACGTGGGAATTGGATTCGTGTCATTCTGAGCTATAAATCAAAAGTTTTGGACGATTAAGTGAAAACATGTCAAGTTGATCGGCCAGTTAAGATGATCATTCTTAAATGATCATTGGTGTTTACTGAGTTGAGGCTTATAAATGAAGCATATTACCTGGCCTCACGTTTTTCACGATAGATTGGATAACTTGGAGGTTTGTTATGTCTATTTCTGCCTCAAAACTTGTCACAATATAGAAACTTGAGCTAGCTTAACGTGGGCATTGGTTTCTTGTCATTATGAGTTCCAAATCAAAAGTTAGGGACGATTTAGTGCAAACATGTCAAGGTTATCGGCCAGTTCATTTGATCATTCTAAACTGATAATTTATGCACACTGAGTAAAGGATTATAAATGAAGCATAATGCATGGAATCACGCAGTTGTGGATAGATTTGATTACTTGTATGCTTTGTCTTATCTATTTTTTTCTCTCATTTTGACACAATATAGTAAATTGAGCTATCTTGACGTGGGCATTGGATTTTTGTCATTCTGAACTATAAATCATATGTTACGGACAATTTAGTGCTGATATGTCAAGTTGATCGGCCTATTAAAATGTTCATTCTTAACTGATCATTAGTGCTTATTTAGTTGAGGCTTATAAATGAAGCATAATGCATGGCATCACACAGTTT